>JZLH01S0026779.1:0-26499 GCA_001188425.1 Eucidaris tribuloides | reverse complement strand
GGCCCCCCCCCCCGACAAATTTACGCAGAAAGTATTCAAAAGGTTAGGCAAACTGCATATCACCATCATCACCACAATCATCATAACCATGATTATCATCGTCATTATCTTTTGTGCCCCCCCCCCCCAACAATGTAGTTACGCACATCATGTCGTGTGCTAATGCATCAAATGTCAGTGAAAATTTTGGGCAAGGGCAGGGATGTCGATCCATGTTTCGGATTGGGGAGGCAAAAGTGAAAAAATGTCCAAAATTTTCGGCGCGCTCCGCGCGCCAAACTGTAATATTGAAATTTGCGCGCGGAAATATTGACAATTTTGTATGTTAAATAGTATTTTCATGCCATGTTTAATGGTTTTATAATGTTTTCCGATGCTTTTGTTGATACTTAAGTTCATTCTCCTATATCGTCCAAAATTTTCGAGACGAGTGTTTATTTCACAAAAACGCAGTATGTGAAGCAATTTTTGGATTTCCTCAGATGACTTAAGTAAAAACTAAAGTACGTTCGAGCGCAATAACAATTATATATTATTTTTTTTAAATCCACAAAAAATCATGAAAGAGTATTAAATTGAAGTAATTAAAAAAAACACACAGAAAACTGATAAATTTTGATCTGATGTCATTTATCACTACCCTCCCTACTCAAAAGTATTGCAACATACACAATAACGCATGTATTTTGAGTTGAAGGGGTCTTTCTGTAACCATGCCCTAATGAAGTTTATTATTGGAAGATAACAAAATATTCGAAAAGAAATGAATGAATATAATTCCTCCTTTCCTGTCCAAGGCGAAGAGATTATCAAATACAGGTGCACTCACGACAGAGGGGCTGGAACAAAAAAAAAATAACATTTTTTCGCCTCCCTGTAAGAGTGGGGTGTTAATTCACATTAACATCGTAATTCGATTTCATGTTTGCCGTCAAACGGTTTTGATGGTTTGGAAGACTTCCTACTAACAAAAAATGCCAATATGCTCCTTTGATGCGGTCTCAGAAAAGAAGACACCACGCCGCGAAGAAGAAAGCGCCTCCTATCTTCATAAGACAGTGGTAAGAAGGACACGCCCCATATTTTAGACAAGACCTATTCACGTTAATATTTCTGATTCTTTCTGAATTCTAAAGGCGGTTTACTATTGTAAACATCCTAAAATTTACTGTCATGCGACTTTTCAGTACATTGGATACAATAATGTGGAGAGAAGACCATCATCTTGAATTAGTAGCCTTATTCTCCTATTTCACTGTCTTATGAAGATAGGAGGCGCTTTCCTCTTTGCGGTGTGGTGTCTTCTTTCTGAGACCGCATCAAAGGAGCATATTGGCATTTTTTGTTAGTAGGAGGTCTTTTCAAACCATCAAAACCGTTTGACGGCAAATATGAAATCGAATTACCATGCTAGAGTGAATAAACACCCTACCCCTACAGGGAGGCGAAAAATGTTACATTTTTATGTTCCAGCCCCTCTGTCGTGAGTGCGTCTGCATTTGATCATCTCTCCGCCTTGGAGAAGAAAGGAGAAATTATATTCATTGATTTCTTTTCAAATAATTTGTTATTTTCCAATAATAAATTTCATTATTACATCATTGCAGAAAGACCCCTTCAACTCAAAATGTATGCGTTATAGTGTATGTTGCAATACTTTTGAGTAGGGAGGGTAAATTAACATCAGAACAGTGTCTGTTACAAGTCTAATAACGCGCGTAACCACCACGTGACTCAACAACAACAACAACACCACCATTTATAAACACAGGTTTTAGTGTCGAGTCGGACGCTACAAAATACTCAAAATTTTTGAAATACTTAGATTATAAGTGTTTCACCTGGGGTGAACAAATATTAATCCCAGACGTACTGTTCACGGAAAAATGGCAACTTTTAAAATGTTTCTTAAGTATTCCATAATTATGAGCATGGGTGTATATTTGCATTGCATATTATGAATTTTTCAAGCTGTCAAAATCATTGGGGGGGCAGATCGGTACGTTTCGACCCCCCCCCCAATATTTTCATTGGTGGGGCGATCCGACCCCCCCCCCCCAGGATCGACGCCTCTGAACACTGGCAAACTAGTGCGACAAAAATTGTGTTGTTGCCACGAATGCGTTTAAAATTATCTCAGGAAAATTTTGGAACATGTCCCGCATGTCTCCAAATAATTTGCTGTTGAAAAATTTTGAAAGGTTCTACTAAATTGTCCTGTCTATTTTTTAAGGTGGCACCCGAGGCCAGGGGCGACGCCAGGGTAAAATCTAAGGGGGGGGGTGACGGGAAATTCACGGCCAATATGTATCCGTTCTTGGCCACAAAGCGACGCGACAAGAAAAAAAAAGCTCAGGTCCGCGGAAAAAAAATACGGTCAAATCGTATCCGTTTACGGGCAAATAGCCAAAATCTTGGGGTTGGGCGAAATTTTGCATTAACACTATACCCCCAACCTGATTTTCATTACTTTGAAAACAATAGGGACGGTCACCACCTGCCCCACCCCACCCATTCTCTGCGGTGTCACCCCTTCCCGAGACTAAGTCAAGCAGGGGGATATCATGCACCCAGGGGCATACCGCTTTCCAAAGCTTTCGAATAAAGTTTGAAACTAAGTAATATTACGTAACTTGGAAGGGTTTGGAAGTGCATTTTCCGGCAATGTAGGGGGGCATCTGTTAACGGGGGGGGGGAGGGGTATCTGACTGTATTATGGAATCCCCATTATACAGTTGCCCGTCCCCCCCCCCCCCCCATGGCGTAGCAGCGTAAGGGAGCAGCGAGGCAGATGCTCCTCCCCCCCCCCCCCCGAAAAAAGCGGGAAAATCCACAAAACCATCGGTAAAAATGAAAGGAAAGATCGCCCATTTTGGACTTAGTTACCGGGAAATTTTTTGGCTCTGCCCCCTTGATAACAGGCCCCTGCTACGCCGCTGGTCCCCCCCCCACATTCCGGGCTTGAGATTGTCCATGCAGGATTGCGTCAATCATGAGATTGTGAAAACAAAAGTCACTGGCGCCCTCTGTGGTGATTCGTGTATTGCGGGCTTATTGGGGAGATCACACGCCTAATAATTACGTTGGAAATCCAGAGATGTGCATTCGACTTAACCTAAAGAATAAGAAATGTTAATTTGAATGGACGGCTGCCAAGCAGGGGCGGCGGAACGTATTTTCGTTTGGGGGGCAAAGCCAAAAAAGGGCACTTATAAGGGGCATTGGGCGCAAGCAGATATTTTCACCATCAGATTAGGTGTTTGCTTGAAGATGCTGTTTTTAGCGGCAATCTAACTCGAACCCAACCTATTTTAAATGGGTTCCGATTTGAAACATGAAATCTAGTATAGGCCTACACATAATCCGCGAGCTGGCGCTAATTACAGCACTGATTTTGTGTAGTATTTCAAACAAAAATAAAGAACATCTGTCTAGATCAAACTTTTCTGCTTGAAGTAGCTGTTTCTTCACGGTAATGTAACTTGAGCAAAACCTTTTTGAAGGGGATTTCTGATCATTAAAACATGAAATATACATATATCTATCTCGCGAGCGAGCGTAGCGAGCGAACGGTTTTGGAAAAATTTAAAATTTTAAGTTGTAAAACTCGCTTTGTGGTCTGTACTGACGCTAATTACAACTCAAAATTTTTGCAGTGTGTTAAAAGATGAAGAACATCAAACGAATCCATAAAAATCAGTGAGCAAATACGCGTTAGTGAGGGCAGAGATGATAAACTAGTTTCGTTATAAATTACAAAGTCACGATACACATTGCGAATACTTGAAGTTCTGCTGAAGAAAAAGAGGCATTATTCTCCTTACGGAAAAAAGGGCATGCGTCATTTCACAAAAGGCACATTTCGTGTTGAAAAAAGGGCATTTTTTTGCTATCCAAAATTTTGGGGGGCAAGTGCCCCCCCCCCGGTTCCGCCGCCCCTGCTGCCAAGAAGGGTGGATTTGATTAAGTGTTAAATATTATTTTCTTATAGGGGTTGAGTGGATCTTCATTGATGTTACAATGAAAGAAATTAATGGATTTGTTAGGAAATATGTAACGTACCCATGGCTTTGAAATTCAAGTAGGCGCAAATCGCCGTGAAAATGCTAGGAATTTGTTTAAAGGGAATTCCTTGAGAAAACGCTGGTCGACAGTACATTTCCTGAAGATCATCAATTGAGGAATAATTGTTCTATCATAGAATGTTGGTTCTAATCATCCCTGATTAATCTCTGATTTAACATTATTCCCTATGGAGCTTGAATCAGCAGATTATCATGATGTCAGTGTGAATGCAGTCTGGAAAACAGAAGACATGAACATGTGAAATATCATTTCAATGCCGAGTAAGGGTTATTTGTATTTTTTTTATTCACTAGATAATCATTCATAAAGATATAGAATGACAATTGCATTTATTTGTTTTATTGATTTTTTTGACTCAGTCTTTTATATGAGTTTTGTAAGGAACAATACCACCAATTCAGTTGTCATTATGATAAATACACAAAAGTGGGACAAATGTGATTTTGTCTAACTGCACAAAATTAATCATAACTTTTGATTTATAAAAGTAAATCAAATGGTATTAAGTTTATCAGAAAGAAAAAAATATTCTGCTTTACTATGATACCAAATACATACACCTTTTGAGAAAATTACATACCTTAAATATATTTTCCCGAATGGACCATTTTTTTAGACACACTGTAGTTTGTTTGTTTGAAAAGATTTTATTTTCTGCATTTCAACATAACATGGATAACAAATAACAAGTGTACGATACCACAAAAAAAAACTCAAAAAAGTTTGGAAATTTGAGTTTGATCGGTTATATCTCCCGTTTCGTAGTAATAATCAATACAAGCTTGGTATCATCAGAAAGATTATTTAATTTTCTTTAAAATGATACCCTACTTGTTATGATTATGCAACCAGGGAAAGGGCGGAGTCTTAGAATGTGGTGTAAAGTGTAAATTGAAAAGCTGCAAAATGACCAATGTTCGGTAAAACACCCAATTTTTGTGGTTGTTGATAAGTGAGTTTTTCAACGTCTCTTTGGTTATTGTGCACTCTTATGTGTACATTGATATGGATTGAAAGAAATACCTGCACAAGTAAGCAAACAACAACAACAACAAAAATTGAAACAACCAAATAAACAAACATGTATGGGCATTTAAAAACTGGATATAAGGTGTTTAATCTCACAGACATTTAATCTTACCACTTTAACTCAACAAAGTGATAAAAAAAGTATCAGGGGCTTGATTTTCATGGATTTTCATGTTTATCTTCCCATGGATCTTTGATTTCATCAATGTTCATTGATTTTAATAACATGATCAGAGTTCAGTATTGGGTGGAAGATACCTGCACCACCGCCTGGCACCACTTCCACATGCTGTTGATGAGCTTTGTGATTCGTTGCTGTGGGATGGCATTCCACTCGTCAATCAGTAATTGACGCAAACCTGCCAATGTCGTTGTATTTATGACTCTCTTCCATACAGCCCGGCCAAGTTTATCCCACATGTTCAATGGGGTTGAGGTTTGGGCTGCATGCAGGCTAGTCCATTCTTGTGATACACTTATATTTCTCTGAGAAAATCCATGCAAATCAAGCTCCTGGCACCTTTTGTTATCACTGTGTGGTGTTAATGTGGTGAAATGTCCGTGAGATGAAATATCTTATGTCCAGTTTTTAATGCCCATGCATGTTTTTTTGTTTCACTTTTTGTCGTTGTTGCTTGCTTATTTTGGAGTTGTTTTTTAAATCCATGTCAATGTTCACATTAACGCGTATAACAACCAAAGAGACAATGGAAAACTCACTTATCAACAACAACCACAATTGGTTGACTAACCGAACTTTGGTCATTTTACAGCTTTTCAATTTACACTTTACACCACATTTTAAGATACTGCCCTTTCCCTGATGGCATAATTATAACAAGTAGAGTATTATTTTAAAGAAAATTAAATAATCTTTCCAATGATATCAAGCTTGCATTGATTATTTTATTTCTACGAAACTGGATATATAACCGATCAAATTCAGATTTCCAAACTTTTTTGAGGAGTTTTTATATATATATATATATATATATATATATATATATATATATATGTATGTATACATTACATAAACAAAATCGTTCATACGACCAGTGTATAATGCGGTTAGTTATCGTGATAAGTTCAAAATTGCTGGTCAGATTTTAACCAAACTTGGTTCAAGTGTGTACGTTGATAAAAACGATGAGTGTGAAAAATCACATAGCTTTGTAAATATCTGAATTTGACTTGTTACCGCGATTCGTCGGGTTTCAGGCAGAAGGGCCCAAGCGTTATGTTCCCGGCAGAAGGGCCTTAACACTAAATTGTCTCTAACTTGAAAACCATTGGCTCTTTTCGCATGAAATCAAGGTAAAGTGTGATATTTTAAAACCCTTCTTTCAGTCTGTTAAGTGCACATATTAAATTTAGGCAATGTTCATTTATTTATTTATTTATTTATTCATGTATTTATCCATTTCCGTTTTATTTCAACAGGGTAGCCCTTTCAATTACAAAAAATGCTCTGCCAAGGGGCCCTGCACAAGTAAACACATAATACATTGAAAAAATACGCAAAATAATAGTAAAAAAAAAAATACACATTTTGATTCAAAGTAAACATGACAAAATTACATTTTACATGAATAAATGACTGAGTAAAAAAAAACGCAACTGATAAATATCAACACAGTAAAAGGCCTATACGTAGAGTAAAACATAACATTATATTACAATACACGAATAAAGACAAAATTTACTGTTAAGGCCCCTATCTGCGTTATTTTCCGGTGTATACTGCATTCTCTTGTGCTCGTCGGTGGCGTAAGTCCTGATCAGGGTTGCCAGTTTGGCGTTTTTTAACGCCAAAAACACCATATTTGGCGTTTTTCTATATCGCTTGGCATTGAAGAATTCAAAGTGTATGCCAAACGGCTTTTTGATGGTTTGGGGGCGTTTTACATCCCTACCGGAAAAAGCACAATGTTGTCCACAGTGTGTTTACATTGTGACAAGAGTGTGAACACAATGTGGCACTATGTGAATTTGGCCCATTTTCACAGTGTGACACTATGATCACTGTGTGCTCTTAGAGGTCAACCCTGTGACGACCCTGTGTTTTTCTAGCCACTCTGTGGATTTGGCCCATTTTCACAGAGTGACATTGTGATCACTGTGTGAACACACTGTGACGACATTGTGTTCTTTCCGGCAGGGATGGCATACCTAAAAATCATGATAAAACCCGATTTTCACAGGATTTTCAGTAGGCCTAATGATTAAATTAGCGGCGCAAAATCTGACTGCGCGTAAACCCGCGGCGCTCAAATTTTCGGCTGAGGCAGAGGTTTCAAATGTGTTTTAAATTGATAACAATGTTATTTCTAAACACATCTCGCCTATACTGGCCATAAAATGCATCAAATGCAAATTTTGGGGGGTTTTTTCACTGAATTTGGCATATAATTTGACGTTTTGACAATCGGAAAACCTGGCAACACTGGTCCAGATCCCCCAAAATCGCTTCCAGGTCTCTGTTTCACTAGATTTCATGAAGAGGTCACCGGCTAGTCCACACCCTGTACAAGTACGGTGACACAATTAAGGCAGCCTCTATAACATTCATGGCCCCCATGAAGAAAAATGCGACATCAAACGACTTCGTGACGTCATAAACGCGTCCTGTGAACACAGAGAGAAGACAGCGAAAGCTTTATGATATTAATCATGTTCACATCGTATCATCAAATTCAAAAGCGGACTGTACATACAGGGTGTTTATATGTATGTATTAAATGGTTAACTTGTTGAGACCACAAAATAATAACAAGGAAGACGTGAAGGAAGTGATAGCGGGAGAGAAAGAGTTGCATAAAGAGTTGTGGAAGAATATAGGGAAAAATAAAGCTAGATACAAGAACATGAAAATCGTGCAAAGAAAGTAAGGGCAAAAGGAGGTCGAGTAGAAGTTGAGCAATTAGAGTGGGAATCCAACCAAGGTGTTCAAGTTTGTGAGGTCAATGAAAAAGGATAGAACACTGCAAAAACTGGGTGTTAAATTTAACACCCATGGTGTTGCACAATATACCAGACGTGGTGTAAAATCGTAACACCACGTGTGTTATTTTAACACCAAACGAATTATTTCAAACACCAAGAGCATTAGCTTTAACACCAAGGGTGTTGAAAATCAACACTTTTCCGGGATTCATATTGTACAACACCCTTGGTGTTAAATTTAACACCCCAGTTTTGCAGTGAAGAGATGCAGAAGGACGTACACGTAGATGAATGATGAAAAGTGATGGAAGGCCGAGTTTTAGTGAGAAACCAGAAAGAAAGTCTGGAAAATACACATGAAGAGAATTATGATCCAGGAGAACTAGTGGGATAAAAGGACGGAAGCGGTTGTGATGGAAGGGCCCGTTGAGATCGAGGGTTAGCCGAGAAAAAGGAGTTTGTAAAGGAACTGAGAAAAATAAAAACAGAAAACGTACCTGATGATAAATGCGAGCGGAGAAATAGGTATTACTGTGATGATGGCGCTAAACAGGCTGTGCTGGATGGAAGAAGATTGCCGGATGAGTAGAAACTGAGTGTGGTGGTATAAATCTTTGAAGGAAAAGGCGATGCAATGAGCTGGTGGGAGGCACATAGGAGTGCATGAAGCTGCTGCATGGACCATGCAATGAAGATCGTGGAAAGAGCGTTAGAGAAAAGAATTCGAAAATATTGGTGGAACTGGGCGAAATGCAATTTGGCTTTATGCCAAGTAAGGGGAAGACAGATGCAGTGTTCATCCTTTGCAAGAGGAATACCTGGATAAAGAGGAGAAGTTGAAAATGTGCTTTGTTGATTTGGAGAAAGAAGGTGATTGAGTACGGTGAGAGAGAGAGACAGGTTTACCTGAGGCAATAGTGAGAGCGGTGATGATTTTGTTAGGAGGAGCAAAGACAAGAGTTTGAGTCGGATTGGAGTTGTCGAAAGAGTTTGAGGTGAAAGTTGATGTACATCAAGGATCTATGTTGTCCCCGCTAAAGTTTGCAATCATGGTTGACGTGGTTACGGATACTGAAAGAGAAAAAATGATGAGTGAGGTGCTGTATGCGGATGACCTGATACTGATGAGTAAGTCGATGGAGGATGGGGTTTCAGACCTTAACGGATGCCTTTCTGAGTTTAAGGTAAGCCTTGGAAAGACAAAATTGGTGGTGAGCGGGTCAGAGGGAGAAGTGCCGGTGAGTGGTGTGGGCGCGAAGCGGATAATGTTGTGTACGAAATGGTCAATGTTGTGTACGAAATGTGAGAAATGGATTCATGACAGGTGTGTGAACCGGCGTAATGGTCTAGTGGTTAGGGCGTCCGCCTCACGTCCGGAAAGTCGCGGGTTCGAGCCCCGGCCGGGTCATACCAAAGACTTTTTAAAAATGGTACCTTCTGCTTTCTAGCCAGGCGCTCGACATTCCAGAACAGAGAAGGGTAGCATAAAACATTTATGTTATGCAGGGCCCGCTGGTAGAGCAGTCGTTTCGACTGAAGTGGCTATACCCAGGGTTAAAAAGACAATAAATAAATAAGATGGTAACCCCATGTCTGACAAGAGGTTTGTGGAAGATGGGGGAAGAGAGATAGAGGAGATAGAAAAATGGTGGAATCGGTGGAGGAGTTATGTGGCTAGGTGGAAATGGTCCGCATGGTTATCTGGGGCATATGGTGAATCCCGGGTGTGAAGCAGCTGTGACAGTAAAAACATAAGTTGGATGGGTAAAGTTAAGGGAATACGGAGAATTACCACATATATATGAGAAAAGATTTTCCTTGAAGACAAAAGGAAAGGTTTATCGGAGCTGCATGAAATCTGCCATGTTGCATGGGAGTGAAACATGGTGAGTTAGGGAAAGCGAGATGACAATTTTGAGAAGGACGGGGAGAGAAACAGTGAGAGCCATGTGTAGAGGGAAGGCCGGGGACCTGATGGAGATGTATGGTTTTTAGAAATCGGTGGCCATACAACTGGGAGTGCAGTGGTATGGGCATGTGTTGAGAAGTTATAAAGATCATGTTTTACTTAAAACTATTTTGCACTCTAGGTCATCTCGGCGCGTCCTTACAAGTACCAGACCCAGCATCTCAGAAAAACTTGTCAGTCTACTGGCCCAGCCTCGACTGCCCCCTCCCCCCCCAAAAAAAAAAAACCCAACACACACACATTTATTAGCATTTAAAAAGAAATACTTACCAATTAGATATCCCCCAACTCCCTCCATGATGCCGAATAAACAGAAAAGAAGCGAAAGTGCAGCTGCGAATCGCTCTTGGGGAACAACCTCTTTGCAAAAAATTGGGATTGTTACCGTCTTTACACCTAAAGGAAGGCCGTTCATAGTTGCCAAAAGGCAGAGACACCAGAAAGATGTGGTGAAGAAATTTGCAAAGAATGCTATCGCAGATACCAAACACACGGCACTGAATAAAAGCCAGGGGCTGAGTTGCAAACGAGCCGTTAAGAAACCGGTAGCTAGTCGTCCAACAACATTAGCAATGCCCCCTGTTATCGCGACGTAGACCGCTTGACCAAGACTGATGCCCTTATTAACGGCGTTTGGTATAACGAACACTATCCATCCACAATATGTTATTGGATGAAGGAACATCGTCAAGAAGAGAAGGATAAATGTTGGGTATTCCCTCAAAAGACGTACGTCAATCATCTGAAGAATTGCTTCCAAGTGAGTCTTAATGAAGCCCGTAATCTTACGAACTACACCAGTATTTTCTTGCTGTTCAGTAGAAACACATCGTCGATCGGTCGCTTCTTCAATCGGAACATCTGTATTTCTCCCCTCATCCTCCTGATCCACAAGTGTTTCCTGTAAACGTAACTCACTTTGTGAGGTAGGTTTTGTTTCATCAGGTCTCATGAGGGCTCCGGTTGCCATCGACTGCAAATTTAATGCACCCAATAGCATGACAGTCCCTCTCCAGCCGTAGAGATTGGTCAGCCTCTCCGATACTAAAGGTAAGACCATCATTCCAAATCCACCACCGACTAAGGTTACTGCACTGGCTATCTCGAAGTGGTCCGGGAAGTAAAAGATCACACTGGTCAGAGCTGGAGCCATGACTAGGCTATACCCAAGTCCTGTGGAATGAACAATACAAAGTACAATTGGATGGAACATAGTAAGCCTATGTACACTATTCTCTCAAACAGAGTGGCCCAGAAAAGAAAAGGACTACATTATTCACTTTTGTAAGACCAAATTTACTGGAAAGATCGGATGGGTGATCTTTTTAGAAGGAAAATGAAACCTTGATTGCCTAGTTAGGTTGAATACTTCTTTGGTTTTAAGGCCTACGGGTCTTCATGTGCTTCAATATCAGGGTTATTTGGGCATGGTCCATGCAGAATAGAATGTCTCTCGATGTATGTAATAATCATGGCTACAAGAAAAAAGCTCCGGCATTACTTTGCAAACAACTCTGACACAAAAACTAGTCAAATAAACTGGGACAATAGATATTTATAAAGATTCCCCATTTCTGGTATCAGGAAATTGGTTCCCCAGAAAGTGATAGCATACGGTTCTGGGACATCCTGATTAAATGCAAGTGTCTATCTCGAAGTTATGAGTGTTCTAAGTAGTCTTTTAATACATTTGAAAAAAAAAACAGTCATCACTCGGGTGGACTCCGCTTCCCAACGACTGCTCGGTAGCCCCACAGGGAGCCCAAAGTTCGCTTCCCTAATAAACAAATTTCAGATATGTTACTTTACAAAAATCAAGGAACAAACGATGGTTATAACATAATTAGTGCTTAAATGATTGTGTTCATTTGCGTTTAATGGGAACTGGGGTGAAATAAGGTAGCCTATACGAGTACACTCTTAAAAATCCCGGGTCAGACTGATTCGGAAAAGTAATCCGTTGGGGGCACACCCGGAAAGGGTCAATTTTAACCAAATTTCGGGTCAAGATTGACCAAAATATGAGTCAACCTGACTTGAATTTTGGTCAAACTTGACCCGGAATGTCTTCTTCTTCTTCCAATAAAGTGCAGCTTCATGACCTGAAGATTACGCACTGTAATGTGTGCATGTGAGCAACAAGACGCATGTGCCCGGTAGTCAAATTCCTTGCATAAAAGTGTATTTACAAAATATGTACAGGTGGTGCAAGTAAAAATAATGGTCCACTTGAAGAGTTACGAAGACATGTATGCCACCCTCAGGAAGGACCTCCAGGGAGGGTGAGTCAGCAGGGTCTGCTGGTAGAATGTTCCAATCTATGGCAGTTCTTGGGAAAACCTGGCTGGTACACATTGAAGTGTGAATTGTAGAGTCATGAACAACAAATTGAAAAGTACGACTAATATGATCTGAAGGACGTATTATCAAGTTGACAGAAGACTACCATAATCAAACACAAAAATACACATACTCGCGGGTACAGCGCTCTTTTGCAGATAATTCTAATATGAATTAACGATTTAGGCCCCGTATAAAACTACATTTCTGAGCGGGAAAACAGTTCATGACTTATACACACTAAAAAAAATATATATATATATAAAAGATGCGCACAAGGTACAGCTTTCCGGGGAAAGGTGCAATGCCATTTCCACCGTGGTATTCGAGCCCGGTATTCGAGCAAATTTGCACCTCTCAAGTGTAAGCGCTCGACCCACTGCATGGGTGGGTGCAAGTTTGTACCTTTTAGGTGTTTATTTTTTGCATCCGATAGGTGCAAGTGTGCAACTTACAAGGTGAAAATAATGCACCTTTAACACAATTTAATCAGGTACAAATAAGCAACTTTATGGCCGGCGTGATGGCCTTGTGGTTGGAGCGTCCGCTTCACGTCCCGAAGGTTGCGGGTTCGATCCCTGGCTGGGTCATACCAAAGACTTTTATTTTTATGGTGCACTCCTGCACCTTTCTGGAAGGTGGCAAATTGCTCCTTTAAATGTGCTCCCAGTGTGACATTCACTCTAAATTACAGGGATTTAAAATAGATCCTGATCGGCTGTGAAAAGGGACAAGTCGATTTTTGGATTTAGATATAAATCTTAACGATTTATATTTAATCCACAAATGCTTAAAATTTAAATCTATAAGATTTAAATCTAAATTCCGAAATCGACTGGTCCCTTTTCACAGTCGATCAGGATTTATTTTAAATCCCTGTAATTTAGAGTGTTGGTCTGCTCCTCTAAATGTACAAAGTTGAACCTATTTTTCTTAGTGTGTAAGTTTCAATTGTGTTTCTAAATGACTAAACGCATATTTCCCAAGATATGTACAATACGCTAATCATCGATGTGTGAAATACTATAGAAACATTGATATGATATATCGCGCATAGTGCTTTTCCTTGTGGGTTTCTTGACTCCCCATTTTATCATTACAACTGTACAAAGTCAACCATGACGAAAGCCTATAATACCTATATAATACATTGTTTTTCTTGGATTGATGATTTCTCGTTTCTAACAAACAACAGAATATCGGTTCGTTTCACCAGCTGAAATAGTTTTTTTTTCAACTTCTGATTTTTAAAATAAATATGACCCCCAGAGGTCAGGTTGAATGGAAATGACGTCATTTAATGTTAAATCGTATAACACGTTGCACCCCAACCTCGATAAATGCAATTTTTGACATGAATCAAGGCGAATTGTCGTTTCGAATAAAACTTTCGCGAACAAAAGAAAAATTCAGGGCCATATTTGACAAAAATAGCCGGCACCATCATGACATACAGGTCTTTTTGCTGGGTACAGCACCCCGCTTCCCAGGACCATGCAGAAACGTCTTCATCGGCAATAATATATAACTACGAGGGCCGACTGAACAAATTTTAGCTTAACATATATAGAAAGGATAAATAGAAGAAGTCAAAAATTCGTCCACGATTTCTTTGATATCTTTATCCTGCTCACCAAATCGCTTGATCATAGCACTGTATTCCTATTTTCCAGGGTCTTAAACTTTCTGTATTGAGGGTTATTACAAATTTGAGTATCGGGCCTTCAGCAAGTATCTGTGAAGCTGAAGTAAGGCTGCCACTCGTAGGGGAAAATCCCTACCGTAGTGAGTATAGGGAATCCCTACGGGGGAAATGACCTTCCGTAGGGGAAAGCAAGGATTTTTTCATGATTTGTAGGGGGTTTTGACAATTTTCAAAAAGTATTCTTAAATCTTCAAAGATTTTCTAAGAACTCCCATATACATGTATTATTTGGGTAAATCCATTGTCCAAGTTGGTCACAATATCTTATAACGTCGGTATAGAACCAGAAGGGCGTTAACGCATAACCAGTTGAGAACCAGAAGGGCGTTATTACTGTGCAAAGTCAATGGAGTTAACGCCCTTCTGGTTGTCAATTTGTATTGCATTAACGCCCTTCTGGTTCTTTACCGACGATAAATACGAAAACTGTAACGTTCGTATGCCGCGGTATCGAAGTGATCACAATGTCAATTTTCTCAATTAAAATAAATCTCTTGCATTTACGAAGGTTATTTTGTAGGGGAAAACGTACCTTTGCAGGCCGGGAAAGGTGGATTTTTGTAGGGGAAAACATTCCTCCTTAGGGAAAGATTGCATGGCCTATTGCGGTGTAGGGGAAAAGTATTGTCCGTAGGGGAGAATATGCATGCCGTGTAGGGGAAAATTAAAATTTTGAGTAGCAGCCTTGAGCTGAAGGCATACCCGGAATGAGATCCATATGAACACGACTGACACATTTTAGGAACATGCCCCTTCAATCAAGCTCAAACGTGGCAAAGACGTGGTGCAGATGAGCCAAGGAGGGAGGCTATTGACAGCAACAACTGCAGAGAACATTGATCTTGTCCTTGACATGGTCACGGACTGGAGGACTGCCGATCTCAACTTTAAACTTAGATTGTTATTCCTTTCTATGTTAAGCTCAAAACTTTTCAGTTGCCCCTTGTATTTTTTGTATTTTGAATTTTAATGTTTCTTTGCGATCGTACCAGGGAAATCAAAAAGGAGGAAAAAAAATCGTGAAAAATGAATCTATCCTGGACTTGACCAGGACTTGTACGAAGCCCTCAACTCCAGAAGTCCAAGTCCACAAGCTTCAGACTTTAGTCTGGAGCTACAACAGTACAATTAGTCGGTACGGCAAGGCCAAATTGCGTGATTTTCCGTAGTCATATCAGTGGTATTTTACAAATCCCTAGTGATGATTATTACAAAACCCGAAAATCCTGTTGTTATCCTAATTCCATGTGCAGCGCGCTATTATGACGGTTATTTTTAACGTCGTGACCAAGTACATTTTAGCATTGTGCAAAAATAAACTACGTGGCTGGAATGTCACTCCGTCATATCCTCGTTCGCAAACTAGGGAGTGCTTGACAACCTATGTAGTCACAATGCTTCTGTGAATCCGCAGATGTTTGAAAACTGAATAGGAACTTTGGTGAGGCATTTGAGAGCAACCATTCTGTAAATAATCGAGGACTGCGTGAATGACTTTTGTTAAATTCATTAAAAAGAATACCTTCACCAGTCAATTTCGATCTGAATGACTGTAGAGCCACAGACCTTCATAAATATTAACATAACTGCAAAGACCGATCTAGCGAGTAATGTTCGTGTCTGTGAAATCGCTATTGACGGTGATTCCTTCTTCTACGAATGGGACTGAGGAACTTGCCTCATTCGTTAGTCGATTATCTTATCAACGCGCAAATGGAAATTGGATAACAAATGTGTTCTCTCATCAGCAACTTCATTTTGATCAATTTGTAATGTAATTTTTCAATACCAATCTGGAGACTACGTAACTTTTTGTCTAGAGCGTTATTAACTCTTAACGTGCTGAAGTCACAGATCTGCACCAAATAATGTAAAATCCATAGAGGTGGAAATCCTCCAGCACGTTAAGAGTTAAAGAGGATGGAATATATCTTACCAGACATTGCGAGAGCTAGAGTGAACTGGATAGCACTTCCTGCAAAACTCGACAGAATGAATGCAAAAGCCCCAAGAAATCCACCGAGCATGAGCAAAGATCTGATAGAACATCGTTTCATAAGGGGTACGTTGATGGGAGCTGTGTGTGTAGATCAAGAGAAATGATAGCCATAAACCAGTTTCGTTAGTCAGATTTCTAAGTGAGACACCGCAATCTGTTAGTTTCAGCAAAACTTGCATAAGTACTCTTCTTCATAGTCGTATCAAGTTTCTACCCGACGATGTTTTCGTGTCAAACTGCAAACTTCATACCATCATTAGCAAAAGTTTAAGACCACAAGAATATTTTCCATTAAACAATGTAGAAAACAAAAGCTCAAAACTCTATTGCTTCTTGAAGATGTTGAAGGAAAGTTGGGTTCAATGTCATTGCTCAAAGGGCACAAGATAGTGCTTTACAATATACACCGACACTAGTTCCCTTGGAAGGCATATAACATAGATATTCATGCAATAACTTAAAGAATCTTCCACAATAATTATAAGGCCTTGGCACTGTATGGTCATCACATTACTGCACAAGGTTCGTCAAGTTCTTGCTCATGCAGAGTTCAAAGTAAATCTACCTTTAAAAGTATTGAAGCTAGTGAGAGTTCTTTCCCTTGCCCTTTGAGTAATGAATGATAATCAACATCCACTTAAGCTCTTCAAGAAGCAAAAGTATTTAGTTTTTGTTTTGTAAATGGTTTAACTCTTAATGTGCCACAATTTTCATCAGAACCTCAGGTTCAATTCAGGTTTCTTCTTCAATTCGCAGTTTTGGCATAATAAACACACCTTTTCATGCGTAGAAAGAGTCAATGACGAACTGGACCTATAGGAAAAGTATGGTTGTATTCAGCAAAATGATTGAGTGGGTCAGTAAAGCCCTTCTCATTGTCTCCAGTGCATTTATTGATCTGTACAAATTTGCGAACGAAGCTCGGCAAGGGTTAATAGGAAATGTTTTTGTGGTCTTAAACTTTTGTTAATGATGGTAGTTACATACACAAGTTGCATATGTTTAAACCGTCTTAACAAAAAAAATTACCTTCTATGAGCCATAATTACCTTTTGAGTGACCTACACTTGACAAGTATCACCTGTGCCTATACAAAAGATTGGATTTTTAACTCTTAACATGCCAAAGTCACAGATCTGCACCAAATAATACACATAAAGTCCATACAGGTTCAAATCCTCTGGCATGTTAAGAGTTAATGAAAATACCTTTAACTCTTAACATGCCAAAGTCAGCGATCTGCAACACAGGGCGTCAATCAATTGTTTCAGGTGAGGGAGGGGGGGGGGGGTGAGAAAAATTCCAAATTTTTGTGCAGCGCCGCCAAATGTGATACAGAATCTTTGTTAAGCGCAAACGCTCCTAAAAATTGACAATTTGTAGTCTTGGATTGGTATTTTGAATTACCATGTTTTGATGGGTTTTTTGTGGTGCTTTTCCATTGTTTTTATATTCGCATTGCATGTTTATTAATTTTTAGGTTGTCAAAATTATGGGGGGGGGGGGGCGGAATCGAGTATGTTTGCCGTATGTTTAATCCCCCCCCGTAATATTTCTATTGGTGGGACGATTTGCCCCCCCCAAGGTCGAGCTCTGACTGCCCACATGATTACACACATAAAATCCACAAGAGGTTTAAATTCTCTGGCATGTTAAGAATTAATATGATATTCGCATGTAAATTACATGTTTTTAAACAGAAGTAGACTCATGACATGGCTAATGGGCGTGGCACTAAAACGTGAATAAAAGTTATTGCTAAAAGGTGCCACAGTGGCACACATCAGATTCTGAAATAGCGCAATACAAAAAATACGTCCCCATTTTTCATGCTTATGTTACAATATTAAAGGCAAGGTTCACCCTGATGTCAAGTTGATTTGAATAAAAGCAAAACAATTAGAGAAACATATTAATGAAAGTTTGGCAAAATCCACCAAATAATAGCGGAGTTATGAACTTTATAGTTTTAAATATTCTGGTTTTACGTAGGAAAGCAGTGTATATCACATACGGAACCAATGTATTGGAATTTGCTGGAGAACGATATTAGAAATAGTCCTTCAAGGAACACTTTTCGAAAAAAATAAAAAAAAAAACTTCTGGAAGATAATAAATGTCATGATTAATTCATTATAATTGTTTAATGTATATAGTGTAAATACGTTCATTTTTAAATAATATGTTTAATGGGACTAACTCAGATTAGCATTATCATGCTATTATTTAGCTCTCATAGTATCAAACGGCTTGGTTTTTATGTGTACGTCCTGTAATGTTTCTATTTTTCTTCTTTTTTTCTGGAAATTATATGTTTTAATTCGTTATGTATATGTAAATATTGTATAATGTCCATTGCAGTTTGATAATAAATTCATTCAAATTCATTCATTCAAATATGTGACGTCATAGGCGAGCAGCTCCCCCATTGTCATGTAATATAAATTCCATAAAGTGCCATTTTCTCAAAAAAATGATGTTACCTGTGCATTCAATATATAATTAGAAACATTATTTCCTACATGCTTCTATGAAAAGGAAAACATTCAATTATCATGAACCAATAAAAAGTGGCAATTATTGAATTAATATTACATGACATAATGGGGAGGTGCTTGTATGTGACGTCACCAAATTAAAACTTTGAAAGTTTATTACTCCGCTATTCTTTGGTGGATTTTCACCAGACTTTCATTAATATGTTTCTCTCATTGTTTTACTTTTATTAAAATCAACTTGACGTCAGGGTGAACCTTCCCATTTTCTTGAGTAGACTTACCCAGACAGTACGTTATGCCGTGCGAAAGTCCAAGAGCAAAACCAACGCTGCCGGTGGTGGTATCCAGGTCGGACGTAATCGAGGAGATAAAAACCCCGAACGACTTTAGAGTACCGATTTCAAAAAACGTGATTAGGAACAGGCCTAACAGTATTATCCAACGTTTCCAGGATAGATAGACATCGCGAGCCGACCGCGCCATGTCGTTTGTTAGATGATGCAGCAAAATGTCGTCTAATAAAAATGCACGTCGTCTAGCACTGCCCAATCATATTACGCGAATATGCATCACTTCAAAAGAATGCTTTCAAAAGAACTAGTGGTCGTGGAGTTCACTCATTCATGACAACGTCAAAAGGTTGAATAAAATCTCTTCGACTCACCGTAGGTGCATTGAAAACTTTTGTTAGCCCCCATATTCAATAATGGAGATTGCTCTTACCAAATAGCCTACAATTCCTCATGTCTATACGTGTGCACTCATCTAGGCAGTAGGTAATGGACTTCAAACGTTAAAACTAGTCAACTGGACCATGGACCTACTAGTTCGTAGTAGGTCCATGATTGGACTTTATTTATTGAGATGCGACGTTTCACGTCCTGTCCTGGTCGCTTCATCTGGCCGACTGATCTTTGGCGGCAATTTCCTGTTGACCCGTGTCAGGGTCGAGGAACTTCGGAAAACGCCGGGGAATCTTCCGAACTGACGAGTTTTAGGCCCCGGCTAAGACAGCTCATTAAAGACAGAGAATCTCTTTTGCACGCCTTAAAATTAACATTGTGTAAATACACTTGTATATAAACTCCTCAAAAAAGTTTGGAAATCTAATTTTGATCGATTATTTCTCCCTTCTTATAGTAGCAATCAAAGCATGCGTGGTGCCAGCAGAACGATTATTTAATTTTCTTATAAAATAATACCCTAATACTTGGTATGATTATGCTATCGGGGAAGGGGCAGTAATTGGAAATATGGGATAAATTGTAAATTTAAAAGCTGCAAAATGACCGGTGGTTATGAAGAGTCAATAAGGAACGTGTTGTTTTGTATCGAGTTATGTCTTTTGTTCACAGCTGGTCAGACATGAATGTCAGTTTCAAAAGGAGCCCCTGCCACCTCATTTGTTTATGACTTTAAGACTGAATGGTTTGAGTTCTGTTTTTAAATGCCCATACATTTTTTTTTGCTTGTTTGCTTGCACTGTAAACAAAATCTCGTCGTGCTCTTGAGTACGACAAGATTTAATTCGTCCTGCTATTTTTGACATGCTGTACGAATTGAACCAAATGGCTAACCATGTTATACGAAATAATATTCGTCATGCCAGCTACAAAAAAAATCGTCCTGCACTCCATACCACAAATATTGCTTATCTGGACGAATTGCTTTCGTCCAGCTAGTCACGCCGCTTCTCTCTGAGCATGCGCGCTCGATCTGATATCCCATAATGACATGCGAATCGGCCTTGAACGGAAGACCCCGAAACCTGCCAAGAAACCTTTGGAAATGGCCAAAATAGCAGCACAGACCAACTGGAGTGAACAGTGAAGTGACCCCTTGTGAAGAGACCTATCTCAGGATCACAGCCTTCGTATCGTACGGTGAGTCGTACTTGTTTCATACAATAAATTTGATTTTTTTTCCCGTTACGCGCTAGCCACGAGGTACGAGTGCAAATGGTAATGCTATGATATATGTTACGTTACACTGTAAACAAAATTTCGTCGTGCTCTTGAGTACGACGAGATTTAATTCGTCCCGCTGTTTTGTAGTATAAAGGCCACCGCACACTTCACGATTTTCCGTCGCACGACTGACTGACTTGGATCCGAAATATTTCGTTCACCTTGATTTTTTTCAGATCCAAATTCCTAAATAATAGAATGATAAACAATCAAGACAAACATGTGAATCGGCCTGGCAAAGTCAATTTCAAATTAGTTCTCAAAGTTTTTCGTTAAAATCAAATGTCCTTAAGCGGTCGAGTATTGATTGTGACATGGAAATCCTACATATAGTTGGATTGATGCTGATTGCAAAGAATGTGGTAGGAGTATTTTGTAGACTTGAACCGTTGTTTTTTTTTAAGTGAGTTAGAGAAACGGTCCGGTTTTATCAGACATTGCATGTGTACACTCTGATAAGTTAGCTCAAATTTGGCCATAGTTCCTTTGTAGTTTTTTTTTTGTAATAGAACGCAGGCATGCGTTATGACATTAGGATATAACACTGTGGCATGTTTCCATGAGACATCAGGCCCATTGTGCAGTAGATAAGAAGGTCATTATAAAGACCAGTCAGGACTTTAACTATTGTTACAGATTTGCTGGACGAAAGAAAAGTCATCCAGCCTGGCACAGCTTGACGGATTTTCATTCGTTAGGAGTGTCACAATGTGACTGGAATTAGTCTGGTAGAAACCATATTGGTGTATGGACATACTTGATTAGGCACAATAATTTCAATGGGTGCACATCTTGAATAAGGAACTATGTGAGTCATGTTCAGTAGTGCTGTGCTTTATAGAGAGTGTGTGCATGAGAGGCTTGACTGAATTTATGTGAGTCAGTTGCACTCAAGTCTGTAGTCAAGGCAAGACCATGCTGTGAGAGGAGTTGGGGAAAAGCTACGATGCGCTGCCAATATTTTAGTGGCATTTTCCAACGGCATCTTCCAGTGGCATCGTCCTGGAGAAGACTCCTTGCAACTCACCTTTAGTTTCAACATCATGTAGGTAAATTTTATGATTTTTCTATTATTCAAATTCATGATATTTTGTGAAGAGTTTGCAGTCACAAAGGTACAAACATGTAACAGTGTGAAGTAATGTTAGAAGGAAAATATGACATCTATATTGAACCCTGTAATTTATTATTACGTAGGAAGAAGAAATTAATTATTTTCATTCAATTTGATATCCAATAATACAGAAAGAATTAGTGAATCTTTTCTTATAAACTGCTGGATTCTGTATTAGTCTTGGAAAGTTTTAGTTCTGGAAAACAAGAGTAAGAAAATTGCATTTTAATTCTTGCTTCATTCTTTATGCACAGTGTAACACAGGTGGTGGAATAATGAGTCTATGCATATGTAACAATTGCATGTTATTTCAGGATATTGATTTAGTCATAAGTTTGTAGAATCGCAATACATTGATATTTGTCTGACAACGACATATCCAGGAAGGATTACCGGAAAAGTCGTGCAGTTTATTTCATAATATAGAGTATTTGCAGAAAGAAATCAGGAATAATTATTCTGTGTTTATTTATATAAATATATATTCGTGGAATATGAAAAGAGCTAGGGTTTTTCAGCAGTTGCCATGACAATGTTTGGTTACATAATATTTTCAACAGCTGTCGACATGGATGAGCTGGGCTCCTCTTACTCTTCCCTATGCTCTGCCTGGTAAAATGTAACGGCCAGCGGAATACTGGTACGACAAGCCATGACATCTTGTTTCTCTTGGTTCTGTTTTCTGCGAACATCGAAACGACATCTGCTACGCTTGATCATCTTGGGTATCATCGTGATCTTCTCGGTTTAGCACAGCAAATGCATTGTGAGCTACTACGAACAGTGATAGCCGGAACATTGCGATAAGTATGGGCAGCCCATTATGTACATCCCAAAGCTAGCCATTCGCGGACATTCTGTTTTGTTGACCATGTATTAATACCTTTACCCGGGTAAAAGTTGATTAAGATATCAGTTGAATTGTGTTAACATATGGAGTATTAATTGATGTGTACTTTTCTTCTTGAGCGCTCAATGTTTATGTTAAGTTGAAAAGAAGTGAAAATTAAAGTAAAATCATGATGAATACTGAAAGTGAATATTAAATACTTTACTCGCCTTGCAGATATAGGTAAAGCAAGTTACTGTATAATTATGATAAGGGTTTGATTGATTATATTTAACCCTCAGACTGCACTAGTCTTTGATCTAAATGGTTTATGATCATTACTCACACTGTGAAGATAAGACATATTGATTAACTCTCATATAAGTGAAGGAATATCTCATTTGTGTCAAGTGCCATACATATCATTAAAAGATTGGAAGAAAGAGATATGGTACAATAAAGATTACAATGATTTAATCTTTAAATTCCATGTTTTTATCGTGTATTTTGTGTGTGTGTGTGTGTGTGTGTGTGTGTGTGTGTGTGTGTGTGTGTGTGTGTGTGTGTGTGTGTAGAACTCGCTGCCTAACAGAACTGAACTTATCGCCAGACAGCGCAAACTCAGTGCGTAGATCTGTCAACCTGGCACAAGGTGCTTGACGAAAAAAAAAATCGTCGATAGAGACACCGCAGCAGGACGAGATTTTTTTCGTCAGCGTGGCACAAGGTGCTTCACGAAAAAAAAAATCGTCGATAGAGACACCACAGCAGGACGAGATTTTCTTCGTCAGTCTGACGAAAGAAAATTCGTCTAGGACCTGACTATGACGAATAAATATTCATCGATAGAGACACCAGCTGGACGATTTTTTTTTGTCAGCTTGACGAGGGTTTTTTTTTTTTTACAGTGTGTGCACACGTTTGTTTCAATCCATGATTATGTTCGTGTTACAATGCACAATGACCAAAAGACAGTGCAAAACTCATCCATCATCAAGGAAATAACAAATTAGGTGACTTACCGAACTTGAGTCATTTTGCAAAGTCTTTAATCTCAAAATCATGAACATTTGTAGTGGCAGGGTCTCCTTTTCAAAATGATATTCATGGCTGACCAGCTGAGAACAAAAGACATATCTCCATACAAAAGGACATGTGCCTTATTGACTCTTTATGTCCAGCGGTCATTTTGCCACTTTTCAATTTACCCGTTATCCCACATTTTTATATACTGCCTTTCCCCGCGATGGAGAAATCATAACAAAAGGGTATTATTTTGTAGAATCTTTGTAATGGTACAAAACATGAATTGATATATACCACGAAAGAAGAGAAACAATGGATCAAAATCAAAGTTCCAAACTTTTTTGAGGAGTTTAGAAGAAAATACCATCTAAGTGGGCTCCACAGGAGTCTAACCATGGAGCTACAGTGGTCTAACTGACGTTATTTTTGGTATATTTTTGTGCATTATTCAAATTATGGGTAATACTGATCTTCTGATTTCACATACACGTCCTTCATATATAGCCTAACGGCATGAGTATTTTTGTTGTTGTATTTTGGATGGTTGAAAATGAGATTCCCTGCCTCTAAGTGAAAGGACCAAACTTAGCCCGGACCAAGTTTATTCACTATTGATCCGAAAATACTAGTTATTTCATGTACATTGGCCGGTCCTAGTCTACAATGTCACGGCTGTGTGATGGGCTCTTCGGTGTCTCCAATTGATAAACTTATCAATGAAACATTTAAACGCCATGCTCTACAATCTTACACTGGAATCTCACCCACTTCTGGTTCCGATACGTAGACGAAAATCAAGGAAGACCAGTTAGATTCCTTCACTAGCGTAGCCAAAGGGCGGGGGGGGGGAGGAGCAGGGGGCGAATTGCCCCCCCACTGCATTTCCGAGTTTGTCGGTACATTTGAAAGTTTGTTGGTACATTTAGACCGGCACCACGTAGACATCTTGGCCCACGACAAAATGTCTAAGTACCGACGAAATAAGCCAAGATTACACTTTGTTAAAGTAGTAAAAACGCCACAATTTTATCAAATCGCTCTACTCTGCTCGCTCCGGCATTAGCGTACCAAGATTATGTCGACGGTTGCTTTGCGTAATTTTGGTCAATCGATATTATCATAACGTGCATGTCGTCAATGCAAAAGAAAAGAGAACCACACCATTTTGTGACCGACAAAATGTCTCAAGTACCGACCAATAATAATACAGCCAAGAATTACACCTTTTAAAGTGTGTAAAACGCACAATTTTTCAAACTCGCCCCTCTTTGCTTCCTCGCCATAAAGACCAAGATTTTGTCGACGGTGCTTTGCCGATAATTTGTCAATCATATTATCATAACGTCATGTCGTCAATAAAAGAAAAGAGAACCACGCCATCTTGTGCCGACAAAATGTCTCATGTACCGACAAAAATAAGCCAAGAAATGGTACTTTTTGAAGTGTAAAACCTCCAATTTTTTTCAAACTCGCTCGTTCTGCTCGTTCGCATAACAACCAAGATTTTGTTGACGGTGCTTTGCCGGTAATTTGTCAATCATATTATCACAACGTCATGTCGTCAGTAATAGAAAAGAGAACTACCTCATCTTGTGCTAACAAAATGTCCCACTCATAATAACCGACGAAAATAATGCAAGAAATTGAAAAAAAAATTATGTAAAAATGCGAAAATTTTCATACGCTCACTTGCAAATTAACTTTTGCTTTGTAAACTTTTTTTTTACCGACAAATTGTCAGTCATAATGTCATGCCATGAGTAAAAGAAATGAAATTTATTAAATACTTAGATGTCAAAAGGAAACCAGTGAGACTGTAATCAAACCGATATTGAAAAAAGCTTTTAGGAAAGAAATGTTTGTCAAACATATGACCTCTGTATAGATTTCAAAAGGAAAGGAACTTCAAGCCAGACAAGTATCAAATAGAAAGGGTCTAATAATATTGATAGGCTATATTTGCACCTTGGCCGTTTTTGTAACCTGGAATTCACATTTTGTCGATCCATATCTATGAAATAATAATATTTATATCCCCTGAGCGTTCCTGATGCTGCGTTTACACTATGTTCCCGGCGGCCACGGCAACCACGTTTCAGGCCACCGTGGACAAAACGGGATGGACGTGAGACCACGCGGAAAGACCCACCACGGATCACCTCCAAGTGCTGTTACGGCCTATAACGTACTGTCGAGTTTTATTGCGTTCGCGTCGTTTTCCTACGACCTACTAGGTTTCTCATCTAGTCTAGTGGGTAGAGGGGGGTAACGTGCACCCCCCTGAAATATACTTCTAATCAGTGTTACCATATTCGAAAAATGCGTAGAAAACGAAAGCTATGGTACCAAAGTCAAAAAGTGCTCCCACTATTGTTTTTTATGAAATTTATGCCCAAATCAGTGTCCGGTGTTGGTATGACAAAACATGCGGTATTAGTACAGTATTCAATCAAAAACTTCCTCCCTCATATTTGGTCTCGATCTATGCTTTGGAGGGATCATTAGCACGATTATGTAGATAAAGTCTCTAAGCAATCAGATGACTTTATGACGTCATATATGCAAATTAGGGCGTCATTGGTCAGAAAAAATCACTTATTTAGCCACAATTTTGGGCATTCTTTTAACGATTTTTATGACTTCCTAACCAGAATTGTTCTATTGTGGAAAGAATGTGTTAGAAAAACGTAAGCTATGTTACCAAGTCAAAAGTGTGTTACCACGTATTGTTTTTTATGCAAATTTAATGCAAATCAGTTGTCTGTAGTGGTTTGGTATACGAGAAACACGACGGTTTTAATACATTTCAATTTCAGTCAACTTTTCCTCATTAATTTGGTCTATGATCCAATCTTTTGGCACAGGGTCACACACCGATATGGGTTACGTAAAGCTCTAATCATCTCAAGATGACTCTTATGACTGCTTTGACGTCAAATTATGCGAAATTATCGTGCCCGTATTGAGATGGAACACATATCGACTATTTGGCAC
>JZLH01S0026762.1:20322-31515 GCA_001188425.1 Eucidaris tribuloides | reverse complement strand
GTAGTTTTGCAATTTTGTGACATCCTATACCACAGAACTATAGTGATTTGTCCACAGACCAGTATTCGAAATCACGCCTTCCTTGTACGGACGACTTAAAAGAATTCAAGAAAAAAGCAGTTGATAACTGCACTAAACGTCATAATTCCTCCTCCTTCCTCCTCCTCCTCCATCTAAAATGTATTTAATGGGACGATGTGTTTGTATACGCGCTCAAGACAGACCTTTTGGTTGTATGGTCAAATGGTTATATTTTTTTTTCTGAGTCGTCTGCAAACATCGCTTTTTCACAAACAGTCCGCTCGTTCTATGAATAATTCACTGGGTTGGCGTTCTTCTTGAGGGGAGGTAATGAGGTTATCAATAACGCGTAGCATTGTCACAGATATGGACTGGCGATAAAATTTTTCCCGTTGGTGCTATTTTGAACAGAAATATCAAAATTGTTGTAACCCATATATATTAATTTGATGGTTCTTATTCACACACTGTCAACACACTATTACATCCTGTCATTTTTCTGTTAGTGAAGTGGGTCGTAAACGATACCGTGCATTACGGATATTATTCATAAACAAATATAGTAATTCCAATTCAGTTCATATCAAATAGGTCTATGTGCTAAATATACATTTTCGTGCACTGATACACGTTCGAAAATACGTCCCGATAATATACACTTGAACACGATCAAATTTGCATCGTCAATAAACCAGTTCGTATGTAGATGGATAATCTGACAGGCCATAATTGAACATTTTTCTTTGAAATGATTTTAAAGCAGAAGGCGTAATAGGACGAGAAACAAAATTATGCGATTTGCTGATGAAATATGTACTTGTGACAGAAGAAATCTTTAAAACTAGAAAATGGTCACTCATCAATTCTCAAAAAAAAAAAAGACGCAAAAAAAATGAACGGCAATCTACAAAGATCGTATAAATGTTATCTATAGGCCTAGGGGCAGTTTAGTTGAATTCGAAAAGACATAGATTGATTGATTTATCATTGGAACAAAACCCATGGGGAAAAATATGTCAATAAAATTCTGTATAGGCCTACAGTAATATTTTTAAAATATTTGAGAATATCAAGATTAAAAGATAAAGAAACACGAGTTTGATTTTCTGTTCAAAATATCTAAAAGAGTGTCTAATCCCTCCACGAAATTATGAGAGTTTTCGATATTATGACAACAACGATTGTATTCTTGTTAGCATTTATATTAATGATTTCAACGAAAAGTGATTCAGCGCCCTCGACAGACAGTTTAACATCGTGTAAAATTTGAACCCTAACATATCTGTATACGGCTGCACTTCTACCTCCAGTAGCGTAGCTAGGATTTTTTTTAGCAGGGGGGCCTTGAAATTTTGTAGGGGCACGAAAATCCTAGGTCAATTTTTTTTACCGGTCACGCCAAGCCGCCGAAATTCGCTCAGCGGGAGGGGGGGGGGGGGGGGGGTGGGGGGGGGGAGGGGCGGGGGGGTCAGGAAACAAATTCTCTCGGCACATCCCAGGTCTCAACCATTTTCCCGGTCACCCAGTTCGCCTAACCGAAAACTCGCTCAGCGGGGAGGGCGAAGCGGAAGTGACGCATTTTCCCCCCCATAATCCCAAGTTCACAATTTTCCCAGTCACTGCCAGTCGTCCGAAAAACTCGCTCAGCGGGCAGAGGGAGGGGGGGGGAGGGGAGTGACGCAATTTTTCTTCTCCTAATCCCAAGTCCCACAATTTTCCCTAAGTACGCCATTTCCGCCGAAAACTCGCCTTCAGCGGGCGGGGGGGGGGGGAATAGTGGACGAACAATTTTTTGCTCCAAATGCCAGATATAAAACTTCCCGGTCATAATTTTTTTTTTTTTTTTTTTGGGGGGGGGGGGGTGGACACTAGAGGGCACACGAAGTTGTGGGGGTGCACATCCCAGTCCCCCCCCGCAGCTACGCCCCTGTCACCTCGGTCAGTTCAGAACGATAATTCTGAAACATACGTATACATTGTAATGTTACAAAAGAACATGGAATTCAGTAATTTGTACATATTCAAAAGTTTATAACAGTTTTTTTTTTTATTTTATAAAGCCACAGGCCCTAAACAATGACGCACAGTTTAAAAAATGAAAGCTAAGCAATTAATCCCCACTGGCCTCTATAGTTGAGAGAAGTAACACCTTTACCTGCACAATTCTGAAATAGCCTATGTATTTTCGTGTAGCAATGAGTATCACATAGTTTTGATTTTGAGTTTGTTCGCGTTTTCAGAATGTCGCTTACACAAGCTTCTTTCAAAGACCAAGGGCGTAGGCTGAGGGGGTGCACTGAGTGCAGCGTGCACCCCCCCCCCCCCGCAGAGCCATAGGAGTTCGCCCCTGGCAAGACAAAGCGAAATTTGTACCACTTTTTCTGCTTTGAACGCCTGATTTACTCAACTTAGTTCGCACTCCCTAAGATGTGCACCTCCCCATGTCACTTTAGTTCCACCTCCCCAAGATGTGCACGCTCCCGCGTGCCCAAACCAG
Source organism: Eucidaris tribuloides (assembly GCA_001188425.1). Taxonomy (NCBI): domain Eukaryota; kingdom Metazoa; phylum Echinodermata; class Echinoidea; order Cidaroida; family Cidaridae; genus Eucidaris; species Eucidaris tribuloides. The sequence goes on along the minus strand of JZLH01S0026762.1, from coordinate 28,997 downwards.
CCTACGCCATTGAAGATCTTTGTTCTACACATTCGCAACATGTAATTACGCCCTGGCTTTATCGCTTTCTGTGGTTTTCTGCCTATCAAGGGGACGGTGTATCCAGATGTTTTTTTTTTCTGGGTGAGTCCTGATCATAAATTTTTGGACCTTTTTCACATTGAATGTGATTTAAATGTACCCGATCAATGCTTTTTCATTTATGTAATTGTGTAAACGCTTTTGAAAAAAATGTCTTTGGAAAAGTGCCGACATTTTGATTTTTTAAGGGGGGTCGTGCGACCTTCCTGACCACCCCCTTGCATAAACACGTGTTAACTAGCTACCTCTGTGCTTAGTAATGATCATGAATATGGGCATTCAAGTCAATATAGGCCTATATATATATTTTTTAAAGTAACCAATCAAAATGGAAAGCAGTCAACAGCTTATCCAATCAATATTATTTGAAGAAACAAATCGATCAAAAAAATTGTAAAAAGAAAAAAATAAATTCATAAAATCCAAACAATATATAAATAATGAAGAATCAATACTCACGCAAGGTAATCAATCAAATTTAAGAAAATTATGATTATTATACAATCAATTATTCAAAGAAACCATCGATAGTGACAAATTAGGGGCGACGCCACAAAGGGGGAAGGGAGGGGGCGAGCAGCGGCCCCTATTTTTTATTTTTTTTTGCAAAGTAATGAAAATAACGTGAATTTTACCCTTTTTTCAAACTTTCGCCCCCACCTATTGTTATTCATTTGGCTTGTACAAAAATTGCCGGGAAAAAAATTTGGGGCAAAAAAAAAATGGTTTTGGTCGTCGCCGGCACCTACCCCGCTTGTCGGATGATGTTTGGCTTGTAATCGGCAGTTAAAAAAAAATTGGCGGGCAAAAATAATGAAGAGTGTAGAATAAGAAGTACTTAAGTCACATTTTAACGAAATTGAGTTAGTGATTGTTTTGAAGTCGTTACATGCCGGAATTTTTTTTGACAAAATTTTCGACAAATTGACCCTTTATTGGTAGGGGTCAGGGGAGGGGTCAACCGGGGTCAATTTTTTAACTTGGTCTAATTTCTTCAAAATGTATCTCAAATTACTCGACTAGTTACACGTATTAAGAAAATATATAATTTATCATGTATTTTGTGCTTTGTTGATGAGATATGGGGTTACTTCCTGTCAAAGGTCAAATGAGGTCAAATTTCAAACAACGTCCAAATTTGACAAATTGCATATCAAATTGTCCGTCTTACAGAGGACATTCCAAAAATATATACAATTAAGTGTTTTTTCACTTTCATTTATTCAAGAAATGCATTTGTTTTCCTGAGACCCTTGTTTTTTGAAGAAGAAGTACTTAAGTCCACAATATAGATTATTGATTATTGGAAATCAACAAGTGTGACAATGTTTGTTTTTGTCCTATACTCATTTTTTATTGTGTCAATTAACTTCACCAAGTTTGGATGTAGTACTCAAACAATTGTGATCTGTAGACAAATTTGACAACTTTGAGCCTTTGTTTCTCTAAAGTAGTATTATGTGACTTCAGTACTTCTTATTCTTAAAGAAAAATATAACAAGAAAAACCACATAACATTTAAATGAACGATACATGTTGCGAAGTGGCTCACTTCATCGTCAGTCTGAAAATAATACAGAGTTGTTGGTATTTATACATGTCTGATGCAAGCAATTGGTTACCGAAACATTTTAATTTATACACCCCGGTTATCAAGAACCATTTTAAGAATGTAGCTACATAAGGTGAAGGAACAGGAGGGCAATGAATAATTTGGAAAATAAGTCTTATTCTAGTCTTCAGAATGGTTTGTTCGTCGTCAGGTCCCTGCCCTCCGCTTGTCGGACAATATTTGGGTTGTAATTTGGCAGGTATTTTTTTATTTTATTTATTTTTTTTGGTGGGCAAACTTTTCCCGACAGATATTTCGCCCCTCCTAAAATTTTACCCTGGTGCCGCCCCTGAGACAAGACAATCAAATTATACATTCAATTAATGAAACAAACAACTGATACATCCTGAAAATAATCCACAATCACATCAATCAATCAATCAATCAAATAATAATAAAAAAAATCTATCTTTTCTTATCTTGCCAACTCTAAACCGACCATCCCTCCATCCTCCTTTCTGCAATTCTATTCAACTTTTCTTTGTCCGGCCGCTCCTATATCCCTTCCTTTCACTTTTTCATAGCCCATCTTAGCAACTGATCTTCATCTCAACTCGTAACACGTCCATACACTGCAAAAACCAGGGTGTTAGATTTAACACCAAGGGTGTTGCACAAGATGAATACCGGAAAAGTGCTGATATTCAACACCCTCGGTGTTAAAGCCAATGCTCTTGTTGTTTGAAATAATTCGTTTGGTGTTAAAATAACACCCGTGGTGTTAGAATAATACACCACGTCTGGTATCTAAATTGTGCAATACCGTGGGTGTTAAATTTAACACCCCAATGTTTACAGTGTACCATCTTAATCTACTTTCTTTAATCTTCTCCCTTATCCATGTCTCACTTTTACTTCTTCCCGAACCCCTTCACTCTTAAAAATTCCGGGTCAGTCTGACTAGGAGAAAGGATCTGCTGGGGGCACACCCGGAAAAGGGTCAGGTTAAACCACATTCCGCGTCAAGTGTGACCAAAATCCAAGTCATTTTGACTCATATTTTGGTCAACCTTGACCCGGAATTTGGTTAGAAATGACCCTTTTCCGGGTGTGCCCCCAACGGATTTCTTTTCCGAGTCAGTCTGACCCGGGATTTTTAAGAGCGTTCTCTTCTCACTCTTCTCTCCACTCTCGATCTCGGTCGTTTTCAACTTTCGTATACTGTAAAACGGTGTCGAAAATCAACACCAGTCGGTGTTGTGAGAGGACCGCACCCTCAGGTGTTAAAAATACACCATGGGGTTTGAACTATAACACCAAATATTGCTGATATAACACGAACAGAATGTCCTGTAATAATACCAATGAGTGTTGAACTGACACCATGAATTTAACACTGGTGTAAAATGCTTGGTGCAGTCCTCTCACAACACCAACTGGTGTAATTTTAACACCACCGTTTTTGCAGTGTACTAGTGTAATACTTGAATTTTTACACATGAAAGCAGTTAGAATTTGTGCTAAAACGCTTTATCCCATCGGCTGAAATTTCCAAGAGTACAGAATATTAATATTTAACAAAATGCAATGTTTATGTGGAAATAGTAACACTTTGAGAGTGGGTAAATCGTCTGGCCAGAATCATGAGACGTCTGATGGGCCAGCTACTGCAGATGAATTGCCTTTCATATTTACAGCGTTTCTTTATTATCTCTGTTATATCAAAAAAATATATATATTTACTAAAAAAAAAAAAATTTGAAGCGCTTCAAAGTATGCTATTTTCAGGTAAATTAACAGGTATAACAGGAGAACAATTACTGTTCACCTTTTAGTGAAATGTCTTTAAGGACATTGGACTATGTTCCATGACTAGGATCCAGTTCCCTATCAGTATCACTCAGTTATGCAAAAAATTATAGATTTTTTGGGAAACAGATGATTTTTTTTTCAGCAGGAGGACACGGGGGGGGGGGGGGGGGGCCTTACACTTTTGTAGGGGGGCACCAAATCCTAGGTCCAAAATTTTTCCCAGTCACGCCAGTCGCCGAAAACTCGCTCAGCGGGGGAGTGGGGGGGGGGGGGAGAGACACAATTTTTTCTTTCTCCAAATCCAGGTTCAAAATTTTTCATGTCATAAATTTTGGTGGGGGGTCCCTGGGGGGTACACGAAATTTGTGGGGGGGGGGCGAGCCCCAACCCCCCCCCCCCGTAGCTACGCCCATGCTTGATTTGGGGTAACTTTGTATTGTCACGAAGTAAAAATGCAAATATTGTGGTTTTATAAATACTGTATCTGATAGGCTGTTTATTTCAGTCTTTATCATTAGCACGTAGACTCGGCCCGTACACATCTTTATCTTCGTACTGGTGCATAATCTATCTAGTATCATTCTTAAATTGGTTGAAAAAAGTTCGTTCCACCCATTTCTGCCAATGTAAATGCTCACATAATGACTATTTTAGTGATAGCGCCATCTCTTGGAATCTTCTGCATGTAGGCCCTATCCTAAATGCATCCAAGCTGAAGAAATTAACCTCACTGTTCGCTGGGCTGAGATACCAAGGGCCGTATTCTCTAAGTCATACAGCTACAACAGTTTCGTATTCTGAATATTCTCCAAAAACAAAATCTCTTCTAACTTTTCTCCGAAAAAATATGTGCACATTTCACAGTTAGAACAGTAAGTTCTCGTATTCTGAAAATAAAGTTAGAAGAAAAGTTAGAAGAAAATTTAAAACACCTCACAAGCTCTTCTACAGCGAGGTAAGGATGGTAGCCTGTAACAAATTCCGTTTCCTTCATCTAGCCCTTTGATCATGTCCGACAAGTGTAAATTAGTTTGATTGGTTTCATTTTCCGTTGAACCAATTATAGCTAAATTTGCAAAAGCTTGTGCGTGGAATGAGCATATAGGCCTGCAATGCTGCGGCTTTAGCATGGAGTAGGCTGTAACTCGTTGCTCAATCTGGCGCATTGCCATTCACCCGGGTCATTGATTTGGGTTTTTCTGTTTAGGTTTTTACTAATACTTTATTTTTTCATACTTTGTTTCTTGTGGAATAATTATCATTCATATAATTAATTGTATTGTTTCATTAAAAATCTATATGAAAGTTAAATTCATTCATTCATGCATACATTCAATCACTCGTCCACCACGTATACATGTTGCGCGCAATGTTGTGTGCGTTCAATGTGCTGTCGATGAATGAATGAATGAAAGAGCGGAGTCTGCTCTTTCAGATGAGGTATAACTCATATAACCTTAACGCCTTATTAACCATTTGGATGCTATAATGTAATATATAGTCGAAAATCTCGGGTTCCCCCCCCCGAGATTTTTCATAAATTGATTAAAAAAAAAACTAAAGACATTCAGAATCTATTAATGCAGGGTTATGACTTTGGGGCATAAAGCTTTCAAATAACAAAAAATCCCCAAAACTAAACTTGGGCTTTAAGTCAATTAACTATGTGGCACAAACTAACAAACAAAAGATGTAAAAAGAGTTAAACACAATTTAAATTAAAATCATTGTTGATAGATGTAGCTCATATAAATCGGAGCAAGATGAGCTTACAAAATTTGGCTAATTTAATCAGATCAGATTTGTTGTTGGAATTAAACAATTTACTCATTTTCAAAGTATTTGGTCTTGTTCTAAAGTAGGGTTTCAGATACGCCATTCCTCCGACGCGCAGTGTTTACATTGTAAAGGCAGACGTGATTGGCTAACTTTCAAATTAACACTTGTCCTAATTGGTAGAAGCAAGAAAATGTGGGTGTGTCATGGGCCTGGTCATCTTTGTTAAAAAGATGGGGGACACAATATCAAATGTCCTCCCCCCCCCCCGAATTTACATGCGTGCATAAGTCTGAGGAATTTGGAGAAAAAATTTTTTCGTCTCTACCCCCGCCCCCGCTCTCATTAGTATTTAATGTAGTGTTGTATAGTGCTCAATCTAACATAATGTACATGAAGGTTAAATTCATGGAAGTTGTCTGAATATGTTTTCTCTCTCTCCTTTTGTGCAGATCTAGGCTATTTTATCCTCCATCGGAGTGCAAATACTTGTTTATTCATGCATATCATGCCAGTGGCAGCATATACCTTTCCAAACTTTTGTATTCTAGGGTGTTGTCCATTTGAACACTACTATGTAGCTCACATATCACAGTTTTATTTATTTATTTTTTAAATTGAAGCTCCACAATGTTAGCCTGCGGCTTTAAATTTTCTTCCTTTGCAAACATATTGTGGTGTACCACCAGGCAGTAAACTGGGCCAGGTTTTATTTCTGATCCTTATCAATGATACACCTGCAGTTGATTGTGGAAATAAATGGCAATATGATGGTACTCCATAAAGGTCGGACTACGTTTGGACACGTTTAATATTTACCCCTCGTTTGATTTAATAGGTCTATCAATAGTTTCAATGGCGTTTATTTTCCAGTATTATTATTATGGCATGCGCTTATATAGGGTCATCTTTACACCGTGAAAAGAGCAATCTAAATTATATGCTGAAGAATAGGAAACCCAGGCAAAAAACATGAGAGGTCGGACGTTCATCAGACAAAACACGTTCTCACACTTTCGTCGTTGTCGGCCCCCTACCCCTATACTTGTCGGTTACTGTTTGGTAGTCGTCTGCCTCGTGCATGCCTCTCAACCTCTGCTTGTCTGCTGCTCTTTGGCTGGGAAATTTTTTGGCAGGATATAGAAATTATTTTTCGTGTTCGTCGGCAACCCTGCCCCCCCCCTGCCCCCGCTTGTCGGATGCTGTTTGGCTGGGGGAAAAAAATGTTGTGTGGCAGGTAAAAATTGTTCGTCGTCGTAAAGGCTCCTTGCCCCCCCCCCCCACGCTTGCTGTTTGGCTGAAAAATATGAGGGTTTTTTTTGGGGGGGGTGGCTGATAAGCCACAATGTTTTTGGGCATCCTGCATCCCCCAACTCATTTAAAATGGTCTAGTGTCAGCCCTGTATGAAACCTGCTTCTGCTTGCGATTAGCCTGCTCTCAATTTCACGACTGCCACATGCATAAGCAAAACACCCCCATTTTATGAAAACATCCTCCTTTTACCGAACACTGGTTCCCGCTTTCCGGTCGATCTTGATTTTTTTCCCGTGAACGAGACGCGCGCAAAACGGGACATGACCTGGCAGAGATTGTTTATTTATTTATTTATTTTTTTTGGGGGGGGAGGGGTCGTGATTTTTGTTTTCGCGTTGACCTCCCACCTCCCTCCCCCCTCACCCGCTTTTCGCTTACTGTTTGGCAGGGAATAAATATGATTTGGCTGCGGATGAACAACCTCTTTGGAAAATCCTGCGTACGACGACTATGGCCAACAAATACCATTCTGATTTAAAAAAAAAATATCTTTATTATTATTATTATTATTTATATTGCGCTTTTCCCATTAGGCCCACAGCGCTACATATTTGGTCATCCTTCTTTACTTGGCAAGCATCTATACAACGCGCCATAGAAGGGGGCCACGAATAATGTTGAAATGTTGAAATGGCACTACACCGGGTTTTCACTTTCTTTTTCGATGAAGTGTGTGGGTTCTTTTACGTGCTGAGGTGTTTCTGTCTCAACACGGGACCTCTGGCTTTACGTCCTATCCGAGGCGAGGTTAATGGGGCATAAAGTGCCTTACCCGTGGGCTCGAACCACGGACCTTTAGGTCGGGAAGCCAAGCTGTTATCCACTACGCCACGACGCCTCCCCCTTTTTGTGTACTACCGGCTTATCCCATATCAGGCAGACTGCCTTCGAGTGTTAAACCGTCTTTCATCTAAATTCATTTTGATTTTTTTTTTTTGGTTGTGTTGTGATACGTTGTAATACATGTATATGAATAAATCCGTATGTACACTCTTAAAAATCCCGGGTCAGACTGACTCGGAAAAGGAATCCGTTGGGGGCACACTCGGGAAAGGGTCAGTTTCAACCAAATTGCGGTTGACCAAAATATGAGTCAACCTGACTTGGATTTGGTCAAACTTGACCTGGAATGTAGTTAAACCTGACCCTTTTCCGAGTGTGCCCCTAACGGATCCTTTTCCGAGTCAGACTGACCCGGAATTTTTAAGAGTGTATATATTATGAATAATATTAATGAATTATTACAGACCCCGGTATACCGGAATGGAAACGTGGGATAGTCGGTAGGGCAAGGCCAAATTGTGTGGTATTTTAGGCGTGGTGATGATTATTTGAATATTACAAAACCCATAAATCAGGTTTGTTATCCTAGATCCTTTTGCCCGTTTTTGCAAAAATTAACTAATTATGACGGTTATGTATGTCGTGACCAAGTACATTTTAACAGAGCACAAACTACCGGGGACTTTCACCGTGTGCAAAATAATTACGGGGCTGGAATGTCACTCCGTCATATCTTCGTTCGCAAACTAGGGAGTGCTTGACAACCCAGTACATGTATGCAGTCACAATGCTTCTGTGAATCCGAAGATGTTTGAAAATTGAATAGGAACTTTGGTGAGGCATTTGAGTGCAATGGAGGAGTGCAATGCGTTAATGGGTTTTGTTAAATTCATTCAAAAGAATACCTTCACCAGTACATTCCGATGTGAATTAATGTAGAGCCACAGGCCTTCGTTAATAAATTATAAATATTAAAGGAGACATTTATAGAAGAACCATAAATATGACGATATACATATCAATAGAGAGCTTATAAGCCGTACAATGAACTTGAATGTCATTCAAGCAATATAACCCTTCCATAAAAGCGAAATTAGGGTGAAAACATCACCCCAACCTCGGGACCTAATTTGCTCGTTTGCTGTCCGAAAACTGCCTTTAGCTGTGACGTAAGAGACGGGTTCGTGGACGTGCGGGCAACTTCCGGGTATGTAGCTCTATGCATATTAGCTGGAAAGACAACCCTGAACCAGGGAGTTGTTATGTGTGTTATTCTCCCTTATGAAAATAAAAGATAGGCCTAATACTTCATCGTTTGCAATTTACGTCTCATTATTTTCAACTTAATGTTCTACA
>JZLH01S0026762.1:8687-20297 GCA_001188425.1 Eucidaris tribuloides | reverse complement strand
CCAGGGTGCTATAACAACTCCCTGGTACCCCTTATTTAATCTGTTTTGGTCACCATATGTATGTACCATAATTCTCACAATACTCACAATGCCATTTTTATTGCCTGTTAGTTGCTGGCGCCTTCTCCCTTGAAGAACTTTCATTCTAGAGCGTTATTTGGTCAATGCCCTACAGTCTAAATAGTTTGTTTGCACAGCAAGTCAGCTAATAAAAACGAAAACGTCACGACATCGCGCATCATTGTATCTCGGACAGCACTTCAACGAGCAGAAAACGAAAAGTATGATGACGTAATGCATGGTTCGTTGAACCATGGACCCTAGGGTCCATGGTTGAACTATATAGTAAAACTCATTCGCATATCACATCACACATGTTGGCATGTACAAGACAGAAGGCGCACTGATCAGAGAATCTGTCCAGAACAACGAAACAATGACTCAGGATAGAAAAGGTGAGTGAAAACAACATTTACACACGATTTTTTTTGTTAGATGTGGTGTGCAGCGGCGGTTCAAGAGAGTCTACAATGGAGGGGTGTTTATTTGAGCACACCTACTACGTATGTGGTCCAGGATTTGGACCACATACACACAAAACAAGTGAAATAATATCAGGGGATTTCTTTTGAGTGTCTTATCCATGCATCACTGATTTTTTTTTTAATCCAGAACCTACAGCAACCCGTGCCCAACAAATCTCCATTTACGGTATAGACTCAGGACTAGCAGTTTGTGTTTTCCAAGTTTACCACCAATGAAATCATTTAAATCACATGTTTCTGTAACCCAGTCTATAATTCTGGTCTTTCAGCGCCTAGAAACAGTGATGTATTAGCGCTATTGACCCTATCGCATGTGTGGAAAAACGCAGAGCGAAAAATATTGAATATGAGAATACCACCACTACTACCACTACTACTACTACGTACGACTACTACTACTACTACTACTACTACGACTACTACTACTACGACTACTACGACTACTACTACTACTACGACTACTACTACGACGACGACGACGACGACTACTACTACTACTATACTGCTACGACTACTACGACTACTACGACTACTACGACTACGACTACTACTACTACTACTACTACTACTACGACTACTACGACTACTACTACTACTACTACGACTACTACGACTACGACTACTACGACTACTACTGACTACTACTACTACTACTACTACTACTACTACTACACGTACTACGACTACTACGACTACTACTACTACTACTACTACTACTACTACTACTACTACGACGACGACGACGACGACTACTACGACTACTACTACTACTGCCACTAACTACTACTACGACTACTACGACTACTACGACCACTACTGCCACCACTAATACTACTATTTCTACTACTAACTGCTGCTTCTTCTACTACTAATGCTATAAATGCTAGAGTGCTGTATACTTCTTGTTCTACTACCTCTTCCCGAGTTTATTTGTAAGAATCGAGTAGAAAGTTTTTGTAAGTGAAAAATATTCCCATGTTTGAATACAACTATAGACTAAATTTGATAAATAATTAGGCCCTACATATATAAATTGTATAGTTAAATACATGCATGCATACGTACATACATACATACATACATACATACATACATACATACATACATACATACATACATACATACACACACTATGTATTATGTATTCTTCCAGTCAATTATTGAGAGTTGGTCAAAACGGATTCGGCAATCATATCCTGAAGTGCCGCTAAGTAAGCGAGATTGAGTTAACTTCACACCATACGGTAGACGGTAAAAAAAATAACCATATTCCAAACTTTAATCCATGACTGTATTATAAATGCTTAATCAGTAAACATCTAGGCTGTATCTTTTATGTTTTTCTTTCATGACAGAGTACCCTACATCTACAAGGTACTTAGAGTATTTTCTGTAAATCAAGAAGCACTCCCAAAGGCATCCTCCAATAGCTGTTCTACAAGAAATCATGTTGGGACGGGTCAGTACCAACCCTGCTCTTCTGTCAATCGTAATCCTTCTGTCTTGCATCGATATGACACGTAAGTTGGACACATCCCTTGAAATTATGTTGAATTTTAATATTTGAATATCGAGAACCCACTAAAAGAAAAAAAAAACAGTTGTAAACAGGGTTGGGTTTCTTCCGGAAAAAACACTAGTTTTTTCCGGGACAGCGGAAAAAAACTGGAAGAAACCCCCTTTTCCGGTTTTTACCGGAAAAAACTGGAAAAAACCTCCGAACAATATTTCCGGGCCCAATAAATAATATGAAATGCAGTAATTTTAGGAGAATTAGTATACCTTCCAACAAATATAACTGGAAACAACATATTTAATAGACAACAAGCAAAAAAAAAATATACCACAATCCAAATCCAAGAAATTAATATTTTGAAATAAAATAATTATCCTTCCAAACGATCTCTAATAAAGGGCACATTCATGTAAGCAGTGTATACTAGTATGTACATGAGCTAGCATGGATCTTTTTCATGTAAAGTATTGCATATTCAGCATCATGGTATAATTATATTTTCCTAAAAGCAACTGACACATCTTTGGCATCCACTTTGCATGTGTTAACTACTCAGCTTGTTTTCATATTTAAAGCGCAAGTCCAGTTTGGGGGATTTTTTTTATTTGAAAGGTTTACGCCCAAAGGTCATATCACACCAATAACAGATTCTGAATGTCTTTAGATTTCTTTTAAATTAATTAACGAAAAATGTTGGGGGGGACCCGAGATTTTGCACTATATTTTACATTATAGCATCGAAAGGGTTAATAAGGCGTTAAGGTTATCTGAATTATACCTCATCAGAAAGAGCAGACTCTGATCTTTCTGAGGTATAATTGAGCTTACCTTAACACCTTATTAACCCTGTGGATGCTACATGTATAATGTTAAATTTAGTCAAAAATATTTGGGTCCCCCCCCCCCTCGAGATATTTCATTAATTACTTTTTTTTTTTAAAGTAAAGGCATTCAGAATCTGTTGTTGGTGTGATCATGAATTTTGGGCATAAACCTTTCAAATAAAAAAAATCGGAAAACTAAACTTGCGCTTTAATTCACTCCGCATACTTTGAGAGTGCCTGTCTGCCATAACCATAACTGTATCACTGATATTATGGTTGGCATCAAAGTAATTCTCCTAAAACTTCTGACAAAAAGGTGACCAATTTAAGTGTCTGGCACAACAGCTTACACCAGGCAAAAAAAATTAAAGGAGGCTCGGGGCGATTTCGTCCCCGAAATGGCAAAAGAACCCCCGTAAATTGCCATAGGGTTTTATACAAAAGAGTATCTGGAACATGAAAAGAAACCCCCAAAAGAAAATTTTATTTTTTTCCCTGCCTTTATACAAGGCTAATTATCTGGCTATTTTTCTCCATGCTATAAACTGAGCTACATTATAGTACAATCAACTGAGTACAGTTACATGTAGTTTCATGGAGAAGAGACCATGAATAGGAGGGAATCAACAAACTATGGTTAGAAGTTCACAACCAAAACAGGGGAGAACAAAAAAACAAAAGAGCTGTCCTGTTTTATTATAGTTATGATAGTTTATAAGATGAAAATCTTGAATAAATAATGAAAAAATAAACACTTAGGAGGTTTTTTCCGTTTCTTCCGAAAAAGCGGAAGAAACCTGTTTTTTCCGGGACGGAAAAAACCGGTAAAAACCGGCGGAAAAAACCGCCTGCGGAAGAAACTGTCAACCCTGGTTGTAAAGTGAGTAATACACGTCTTTACATATAACAAAAGTACAAAACAGAACAGAAAAATTTGTTTGAAATGTATACGTAACACTTAAATGTTAAAGTTTAGAGCACGGATTGCTGTTTTATTGTACTATTATATTAAATTTAATGTTTTAACGCAAATATATTATTTTGATAGGATGCGGAGTTTATCATCAGTGAATTTAGTGATTAAAATGAGTCATGAGATATCAATCTATTACTAAGGTTTTTACAGGTGCACAAATCCGTGAATGCTCTTCGAAATGTAGCATAATATGTGCACTCTCAATAAATGCTCACTAACCATGTTGATTAACGGTGTAGGCGGAAATCGGCTGTGGTTGGAATTTTCCTGGTATCTCATCATTATATTTCAATTATTTATTTCAACACGGACAACCCATTCAGCACTAGACTGTTTTTCAATGGGTCCGTGCATAATAAAAACATCAATACAATTATATATTTCTTAAGATAAAAACCCAACAAAACAATATACATACATACATATATACACAAATACATAAAGAAAATATAACATACTACATACATAACATACTACATACTACACACTACATAAAGAAAATACATGTATAACATACTACATATCATACTACATACTACATACTACATACTACATACTACGCCAGCTACAAAACCAAGCAGTGCAGGAGCCACGCCTGTGGTTTATTCTGTTTATCGAAACACGCGCGACAAACACGGACCCACACAAACAGACAGACAGACACACACACACACACACACACACACACACACACACACACACACACACACACACACACACACACACACACACACACACACACACACACACACACACACACACACACACACACACACACACACACACACACACACACACACACACACACACACACACACACACACACACACACACACACACACACACACACGCACACACACACACACACACACACACACACACACACACACACACACACACACACACACACACACACACACACATAATCACAGCCGCGGTGCTGGCTTGCGGAGCTTGATCAAGGCGTTTAGCGTCCATTGCTTGTAAGTCCATGCTTAAAACATGGACGTCAAACAACGTAGTCATAGAAATAGTTGCATCAGGGCTGTCGTCGATTTCTTCCGAGTCTGAGTCCGAATTTTGTCGGTCGAGTCCGTGTCCAAGTCCACACTTTAGTGGCGATACACCGGCACCAGAATTGTAAGAATGAGGCAATTAAGCTATTAGCAAATGATACGACACAAAGTATAGCGGCAGCGCAAGTCTGAGCGCGGAGTGGGCAGAGTTTGGGACAAGACACGATGAGGTCACGGGGTAGGCCCTATTAAACGCCCCTAAAAACTCTAAGCAATAAATACATTATTCTGAAGATAAATCATGATTTTTTTATTATTTAACCCTATGTGTATAAGTATGAGCAGACTGTGCACCATCGGATGGTGCCCAGCTGCTCAGGGAGGCCGTGCGATCGAAGTGAGGTCCAGTGGGGAAGCTCCAAGCTCTGAGCATTTTGACATTTTTAGAGAGAAACTTTAAGCCCTTTTCATGTCATTTTACAAAGTAAACTAAATCATTAAAATTCTACGTTACCAGCTGGGATTAATGACGTACCTCTGATAGCTTTTTGGATCTCAGATATGTACTGCAGTATGTCTAAAAAAAATTGTGCAAGTGAAAACCGCCCTCTTTGGCAATTAGAAAATACTCTTGTGACATGATGCTTACATCAACGTCAAGAGTAGTCTTAGCTTTCAAATACCGTTAGTTTGTTCAATTTGCTTGTCTTAATCTTGAGATATGTTAATTTAAATAAGAAAGGGTAAAATTGCAATTGTGCCACTTTCCCTTCTAAAAGTGACACAATTGTGATTCCACCCTTTTGTTGTTTACAAGATATCTCGAGATTAAAGCAAGCAAATTTGGCAGAACAAATGGTATTTTAAACCTCAGACTTTGTTCTAGACGTTGATATAAGCATCATGTTAATAAAATATTTCCTAATTGCCGAAGAGGGCGTTTTTTATGTGCAGAATTTTTTGAGACATGCTGCAGCACGTCTCAAAAAATTGTTCAAGTGAAAAGCGCCCTCTTTGACAGTTAGAAAATACTGTTGTGACACATATTTATGTAAACATCAAGGGCAACGTCTTAGTTTTAAAATTTTGTTTGTTTTGTTCAATTTGCTTGTTTTGATCTCGAGATATCTTGTAAAGAACAAAACGGTGGAATCACAACTGTGTCACTTTTACGGGAAGAGGGTCTGATGCTATTGTCGACTGTAGTAAAAGTGGCACATTTGTGATATTACCTTTTCGTGTTAAACTGAGCATATTTCAGGATTAAAACAGGTAAACTGAACAGAACAAACGGCATTTGAAAGCTAAGACTATGCCCTTGATGGTAATGTAAGCATGACGTCACAAAAATGTTTGTCTCATTACCAAACAGGGCGTTTTTTGACTTGCACAATTATTTTTGAGACACACTGTATAAGCAATTAATACACTTTACACACAGAATGATTCCTCAGGACTTGTCTGGCCAGGTGGATGTATGAATAATGGGTTCTTAATAATTGTCGGGTCGGAGGGAAGGGGGCACAGAAGTAGTGTACTCTCTGCTAGTTGTGAAAAACAAACCACTGTCTCCGTTAAGCAGCAAAAATAACTAGGTAAAAACTTAAAGCAGTCATAAGTGTATTCTGTTTCGGGCGACTGACTGTGGTTCAGGAAGATATAAGGCTACTGCATCATTTAACTGGTGTCTATGCGGTCTCGGCGACTAGTCCTTACTACCCCCGAGTCCAAGCGCCAAGACTGAGTTCTTGAGAAGCGATTCCGAGTCCTACACGAGACTGGTCAAGTTCTGCAGTCCTGATGCAGGAAAGAATATGAAGGAACGTTAAAAATGGGATTGATTTAACGAAATTGTTTGGTAGTATAAAATCAAGCCATTCGACATGCAAAGGCACTTTTTGTAAATCATTGATTATTCGGGCAACAAAATGCGACCCTCGTTTGCAAAATGTCCTCCAAATGCGCATGATGGTGGCGTACCCTCTTTCAAGCAATCAAATGAAACGTTACTGTTATTTAAAGACCCACTGTCATGACAGGATGAAAAACGCCCTCTTTTGATTAAAATCATAAATCACATGACACCCATAACAGAAACAGCCAAGACAGTGTGAGAAAAATACAATAATTATCTGTTTTCCTCCTGCAATCTGTACACTATGGCACATGCAAAAGTCCATGTTTGTGAATTATGTGCCTGTATTAGTTGTCATCCTCTCTGTGGCAGAGCTGTCCCTTGACAGTGGGCCTTTAAAGGCAGGCACCTATCTTTTGTGTGAGTACATTGGTGTTTATAATAAAATCCAAGATTTGCCGAATTTGTTGCATCTGCGTACCGCGCGCGCGCGTGGTCATTTAGCAGGACGCGCTGGACTATCAGAGGGAGGAGGGAAAATACATTATCAAAACGGGAGTACGCGTTTGGCTGATAACGACGTTGATGCGCATTAACGGCCAAAAGTGATGGCATTCATGATTCAAATGTGCCCTGGCCATGGCGTTTACTAAGTTAGATGGCCTAGACTGGTCCTGGCACTCATTACGCTACACTAGATCACACCTAACCTACAACACATGAACATATAGGCTACACTGCATACACAATGCATCTCTATTTATGAAATCGTATCGTCCAAGCTTGGCATCAGCTCACAATGTATTTCGCGACACCCGGTCCCGCATGAAGACGAGTAGACTGAAAAATCAGTCTTTTTCGGTCGAGATTTGTTCCGCTGAGACTACGTCTGGCTACACTGAATCTCTTCTCTACAAAGACTGAAGTAAGTCCACATCGCGGTAACGACGGGGCGACTGTAGCCTATATGGGACTAGGTCAAATAAATTATCCGTTTTTAGTCGTGTGGGACTTTGAGACATGAAATCACATTTATTAGATGACATGCCCCATAAATTACGGAAAAATGATGGAAATACTCACTGTAAATCACTGCAATACCTAGCCCCGACCTCAGAGAGAAACATATTGAAAAGTTTACCTTGGAAACGCACATTTGGTCTTACACGAGCCGAGACAGTCAGTCACTCAGCGTGAGCTATACGTGCCGTGTAAGGCATATTTAATCAATGATATTTTCGGTTTATCTTGGGCTTTATAAACGAACAATCTATCATTTTGCAGGAAAAATTTCAACGAA
This sequence comes from Eucidaris tribuloides, assembly GCA_001188425.1. Classification (NCBI taxonomy): domain Eukaryota; kingdom Metazoa; phylum Echinodermata; class Echinoidea; order Cidaroida; family Cidaridae; genus Eucidaris; species Eucidaris tribuloides. The sequence goes on along the minus strand of JZLH01S0026762.1, from coordinate 12,265 downwards.
TTCAATCCAATGTCAATCTTTGAATTTTTTGGTGAAAAGAATGATGAAATAATCCATCGAAAATAACGAAACAAAACAAATTCCTTAACAACTTTTCAATGGGTTTATTAGCAATGTAAAATTATTTACCTCTCCACAATTTTGACACTAAAATGAAGGTAAATGTATTATGTATCCTCTTTTCAAGTAGTGACCTTTGATTGCATTATTAAACATATTCCGGTCAAGTTTTAAGCAAACATATCGGTATGTACTGCTGACTAGATGGCAATTTCGGCGTAATTATGGAGGTAGAAATTCACGCTTACTGATTGGCCGGCTGCACGTGTTGTCTCGCCAGACGCGCCTATTTGACCAATGGCGCGCGTCGCATTCACGCGCTGACTGCATGCACGCGTGGTCGCAATACGTCATAACCCGAACTTATGAGAAAATTATGCCTAATTTCATGCTAAAATTACTACCGTTTCCCCTCGACGAATAAATATGATTGGTATATGTACTTAATGCTGAAAATGTCTAGTTTCAGAAACCGTCCGAAGATTTTTTTANATAACGCTCCAGTTATTTGACGGGCCATTGAGTGTGTCAACCACCCCCAAAAATGGGGGAAAATGACACAATCCCCATTGACAATCTGAAAAAGGGGAATTTTAAAGTCAAAATTACTACCGTTTCCTCTATTAGAATAACTGTGAATTTGGTATCATCTTAAGCAAAACATTTTAAACTTTCAAAATCCGTCCGAAGATTGTTGAGAGATTTTCACTTATTTTAAGCAATCACGGCCGGAACATCAAAAAGCGCTGTTTTTGATGTTCATTTCCCGTGTTAAACGGGATTCACGGCTGCCGCCGAGGCAGATGCGCGTAACTTTTCAATACGATCAGTCAGACGCATTCGACGTAACCATCGCCATCTTTGTTTACTAGTACTGCCAGACCCCGCATGTTATGCTTGCTCTTATTGGCCGACGATTGATGAATGAAATGGTAACACGATCGTGATTGGCTCGCCCTTCATGTGTGAAGATCAGTTCAATCACGGCATGAAAATCGCTGTACCGCTGTGCATTTCTTCGCGAACAAGAGGTACTAAACTTCATTTCTTAGTGAAGCTGGTAAGCCTATCGCATTGTTGAGATTTCAAAGTTAGTATAGGTTGTATAATTTAGGATTTTGCTTCATTTATTTTGTTGTAATCGCTTCGGGTGAGGTACCTCACCCGAAACTGTCATAGGGACAGTGGTTAAGGCGTCTTGCGAGACGCCGCTACATAAAAAGATTGGGAAGGATTCCGTCCGTGGAGAAGCAGCTATAGAAGATCAGAAATTGTTAAAAAAAAACTGCTTCGAACGGGCGGATTTTTCAGTCTAGAAGACGAGTTGAAACGAAATCAAGTCTGACTATCGAAATTACACTTTAACGTAAGTACAGTTAACAAAACATTGCTAAAAATACCTGCTGTGAATATGATATACTTTCGGAAATCTTACAGACTCTATGCGTTGCTAAATGTTGGAAAATGGCAGTCAAAACATCGTCAACTTTGGCTGACTTGTTCACCCCACGTACAGCGCGCACATCAGATCACGCCGTCGATGCGTGCACTTTGAAACCAATTTAGTGATCATTGTAAACAAACCAATGATAAAAAAATAATTCTAAATAATACAACAATTCTTATTTGTTTACCTTTCAACATGATAAAAAAAAAAAAATAATTACACAGCAACTTGATAAAAACTGGGAGCGCAACAACTTCCAAAAAAATAATAAAATGAAATAAATTGTGATTTCTTAATGATTCATCTGCAATGATATAACTGCTACATATTGGCAATACATTAATTAGTGTTTTTAAGCCCCACAAAAAAGCACTGTATTTACATGAAAAAGGCGTTACCTGGCGGGAATTCTAGACATGCCACTAGAAAAGAATGAACAAATAGGTTCGAAAGATAGAATCTTACTCTTCTATTTTGCGATTTCACTGGTTTTCATTCCGTGCACAATAAAACACTTTTAATCAAGAACAAAAAACACCTTGTCATTTCCTTAGACATCTTTGGCCATAGAAATACGTTTTATTTGGGGCTTTTTTATTTTGTGCGAAAAAGAAAAAAGGGTGTTTTCAAACAAAAAAGGCGAGAATTCCACAGAAGATTGGATAATAATTGTATCATCAATGGTTTACATGTTTATTCAATATTTATATTCTTTTTCAACTAGTTCAATTCATTGATCTGTTTAAAAGATATGCGTAATTATAAAAGCAGGAATTTGACGTTTTTATAATTAATGTACACAGGTCTATGGAGAAGATTTCACGCGCGCGCGAGGGTAGGCAGACTCGCAAAATGCAACACACTTATTGATATACCATTTAAACTAACTTTGGTTTGAGTTACAGTGACTCTCACTAATTCTGAATTGCAATGAAATATCATAGAGATAAAAAAAATCCTAGTCCACTTTCATTTCTGATGTATGAAATTACCTATCATTTACACGTGTGTACCATATGCATTTATGAATACGATAAATTGTATACACACGTCTCATTCACATTATTCATAGACAAATACATGAATACGGAAATCATACTACTGAACTAACTCAGTTCCGTGAGCTTGGAAATAACATACGGACATGAGTGATGTTTTGTTGTGCAGCTCGAGGGATGCAAAAGAAATTTTAAGTCTCAGATTAATATTTACCTGATATCGATGGATTTCATATTGCCAACTTAGCTAGAACTGGTACTAAGAACATACAGTCATGGACAAAAGTTCGGAAACCGTTTTTCTACCAAATGCAGTTTTCAATCATATCAAGAACAGGTTCCTTGTCCTGAAGTAGAGCCAGGGGCAGCGCCACAGGGGCCAGGGAAGGGGGCGGCCGACCCCTATTTTTTCAAACTTTTTAAAATGACGGGAATTTACAGTTTTTCGATAATTTCGCCCAATCTATTGTTGTTGATTTTGGCTAGTAACAAATTGGGGGACAAAAAAAATGTCTTTTGTTGTCGTCGGCCCCTGCCTCCCGCTTGTCAGACGCTGTTTTTTTTTGGGGGGGGGGCAAGCAAAATTTTTCCGACGGATTACGCCCCTCCTAAAATTTTACCCTGGCGCCGCCCCTGAGTAGAGCTAATTTGAACTTAGTAATGATGTGTTCTACATGGGTGATTGATCATTATTCGTAAGATATCTGCACTTTAAAACAGGGCTACGTAAAGAAATAAAAATTTATCTCACTTTTTTGTCCAGGACTATATATTTATCTCCCAGTCAATTATTGAGAGTTTGCCAAAAAGGATTCGACAATCCTATCCTTAAGTGCCACTAAGGAAGCGAGATCGAGTTAACTTCTCACCTTACGGTTACTTGCTTCCTCAACTGAAATGATGACGTAACTCTTTTGTTCAGAAATTTGGTTCTTGTTGGTGGTTGCAAGTGTGCAGCACTTAATCGACCATTATCCATTGTATTTTTTAGTTGAAATGACGTCACAATCTTACCGTCCATTGGTTGCTAATCCACGTTCTGATAAAATGAAATAAACTGGGCTAAAATGACT
>JZLH01S0026752.1:6736-18867 GCA_001188425.1 Eucidaris tribuloides | reverse complement strand
GCCAGCCTTTTGGCTCAGGTGAGCTAAAAGTAAAACTGGGGAGCGGGGGGGGTGCTCAATTGCATTTTGTTATGATAGGTATGTTTAGATCACTCGGATGTAGCTTTCACTCATTTATATGTAATTTGTACAGCTCCACCATGTCACTGTTGATTAACCTTGGACATTTAACAACTGACCTGGGTCTGTCCCAGTTTTGACCTTGCAAGTTTTGAATCAGTACTGGTGACCACTATCGTTCAATGAGAAGAAATCAGGTCTGGCAGTCAAACTGAGAGTAACTCGCCAAACGGTTGTGTTGACACAGCCAAAAACAAAGCAAAACACACTCCGTATAAACATTGCAATCAAGGAACACACCCAACTCCTGTGACAACATGCAATTGGGGATTTTGTGTAATCGTGCATGACATTTCACCAGTAACCGGGACGGTCTGGTCGGTACACACCAATATTTGCAGCCATCTTTCTAACATGCTTTTAAAACCATACTACATTAGATTTCTGCGCCATTGAGGTGGGTGGGACCGTCCCGTTTCTATACACGATCCTCGAATTGAATAGTGAGTGTCTACTTACGTCCCTGTTAACAGCATGGTATTGTCAGCTACTTACACTACACCACCACATGTAAATTGACTACCATTACCATAATCAATTACTATACCTTGAACAGGAATAAGCAGTTTCATGGCATAGGACTACGACACCAGACATCGCTGATCTTGTACATTAATAAGAAAAGACAGCAGCAAGATACATATGTATTTGTATTAGTCAAGCACTGACACACCATAACAGCGCATGAAGAATTGGTGCTTCCATGGTGTAGTTCAGCATTCAAAATATGAACAATGCTCAGTTTAACACATAAATCTGAAAACATTTGTTGACTAATAATATTACGTGTACTATATTCACATAGCGGTATCATATCTTTCTATTTCAGCTGTTTGGCGTCGTTAACGTTAGCCATTGGATCATGCGTAGTGTAACATACTCCTTGCATTGTCTCAGTACAGCATCTTCGACGAGGATCTTTTGATTAATTACCTTAGCATAACCAACAATCAATGTGTCAGTAATGAAGTTCAGAGGTTTGAAAAAAAAAGTTATATTTACTGAGATGATGATCTATTCATATAATGGCTTATCATGAAGCTAATCAAGATGAGCATTCTGATTATCCGTGAACTAATGTAGTCCACAATATCTTTTTAATTACACGTAACGCTAACAGTACAATGAGCCTGACAATGGCCGCGTTTAATATATCAATTAATGAATTATCCCCGACTTTGCTGATAAATTTAATCAATCCTAAAATAAAGGAAAATGGTGTTGGTGGATTTAATCAATTATCCCTGTGGCGTCAGTATTTTTTTCAGCCTCTGTCATTTTTATACATTGTTGACCGTAAGTTATCAACAATAATAGAGGGAACAGAATACTGTACATGTGTTCAGACGGAAGTAATATTAAAATGCGTGTCCTGCTTGCATTATTAGTAACAAACATATACTAATTACAACCCTGATCGCGAATGAATAGATTCTTGCTGCTGGTGTAGGATGGTTGGGATCTCTGTATATTATAAGTATAAGTAAAAAACAAAACAAATATATCTATGAAACGACTGGAGAATGTCATTTTATGAGAAATGTGGAGATTGAATAGTGTGTTTACCTACAAAAATGACTAATCCTATGTCATGATTTACACAGAGACATAACCAATCTCAAATATTCACAATGTACTGCCATTAACTATGAGGTAGGCTAGACAGCTTTGAGTGACACATTACTGTCACGGTTGACTATTAAAATGTCAGACAATATGCACATTTGACAAAATAATATATACGTTCTTTAAATGGCCGAGTGGATGGGTCAAGAGATTGAGTCTGCATGTGCATGTTGGAGTAATGGTCCATTTTCACAATTATCTCTCACAACTTAGCTGAAAGTTGATGAAAATCGCAGACAACCTTCCTTGGCTATCATTGTGACAAAAGATTGCTGTTAATTTTAAAGGATTACTTGTAATCCTTCCATAGTTGCTTATTGGTGTGTATTCACTACAATCTACCTGGCATTTACTGTCTTCAATAATCTTTTGGGGGGGGGGGGGTGGGTTGAATGAGGGTGTGTTTAACAATGGGCCATATGATTATGCAGTTTAGAACCAGTAGCATTGTGGGCTACTTGAATTGTATGTGTCCCATGTACTAACTGTAAAGGGATTTCAGAATATTAAAACCTTGACCGCCAGCATCAAAGGTTAACCACGTGAAGACACTGTCACTGGTGTTGAGTGCACAGCTGGGGGATGAAATGGACCTTGGCCTGGTAAATAAAACAAGAGACAAAGAAGAGATAAAATTCGACAATCTGCTGTTGGCTCACACTGTTACATGTAGTAATATATACACATACACACACACACACACACAAACACACACACACACACAACAGCACACATCACACTACACTAGTTGTATGTAATGTATTAATATATCCCATCTCCTATAATCAGTGACTAACTCAATTAGAAAACTTCGCTAGTCCTTTACACTGGCATAAATTCTCCTCATTTTGGCAACCATGTTCATGCAAGTGTAGCAACTCGGGTTTCTATTTAGGTGATTTAGTGCCAAAATAATTAGTAGTTATATGGCACTAGGCCAAAGAAGTAATGATATACATTAGTTTGCAGACTGTGGATGTTATAGAAGGTCAAACATGTACTAATATTAATTCTACAGCATGTTTCAATGCCACTGAACCATTTTTTAAAGATCTTTAACAGTATATTTTGTGAAATGGGAAAGGTGCATGACAATGTAAATGTATGAACAAATGTGCTATATGATTTGTTGTATCCTCCACATTATGTAAGGTAAACATTTTGCTCTAACAGTTAGTCCCACTGCAGTATAATACTCGATAATTTTCTCAGCAGTAAACGCACCCAGTGCTGAGTGTATCGCAAAATCTCAAGCATCGTTCAGATTTAAGAGGCTGGAGAAAACTTTCAAAACGAGCATCATGTTGTAGAAAAAAAATCGCGTACATTGCCAGTTTCATCAGATTCCCTATCTTGTCTCTTCAAACCTAGCAGTCAAACACCACCACACACACACACACACAAAAACAAGAAATAAGAATAAAACGTGATATACACTGTACCAGTGGTCGAAGCCCCCAACTAGAGCCAGTACCATGGTCATAACAGACCAAAGTGGTAGCTATGTTTTTTTTTTTAGATGTCTTGCACGTCAATGCATAGTGGTAATTGTGACAGTCCTGAATCCTGTCCCATCATTGGTCGTACATACATGTACAGTCTCTCAGGTTGTAGGAACCTGAGAGCACTCCCTGCAAAACATGTTGCTCTTGGTAAAAATAGGCCAGCTATTAGAGTCCATTATATCAAAAACATTTGACGTGGAAGTAAGTATTCAGGGGAAACAACCATGACAATTGAAATTTTTTGAAGTCGGCATTCCGAGCTATTTGGACATAGAATCTTAAAAATGAAATTTATTCATGTTCTGTCTAATTTTAATTGAAATTTAGAATGTGCAATGTCATGAAGTTGATGTACTCTATTTTGATTTCTGCCACAGGTGATTGGGGAAAGTCTGGAAAAAATGTGATTTTTCCAAAAAGGCATTTCGCGTTCGCGGACAGACAAACAATTTTCAATTTACATTAATCGAAACAGTATTAACACCGTCATTCTATGTGAGACATAAAGCATTTCAATGTAAATCAGGAAATGGTTACCGATGGCTAACCTCCTTAGAAACTGCTTTCATTCTTTGGCCGTCATAAAGGCAATTGTCCTGTTCCGCGACGGGTTTTGATCAACAAGTTTTTAAATTACTCTGCCAGTTTGCGGCACTTTTCATAAAGTAAGACTTACATTTTCTCATGGATAAGATGGGGCATAAATATCTACATAATAATCAAGAATCGTAGAAAAACTTTATTAACAGTTAGAGACTAATGAAAATCTGTTCGTCGCGCGGAGCAAAAAACGTCGCGGACGAAGGACATTGTTCGTCCAGCGGACCAGGACATTTTTTGTCGCCGGACAGGACAAGTATTTTAATATCATAAAAATGTAGTTTATTATTTGTTTTGTCTGATATGGGTCTGTATGGTGTCGTATGTGTGAAAGTATGTTGATGTGTACATGTGTGGTGATTATGGGATGTGTTTTGTGTTATCTATTTAAGAAAGAAAATTAAAGGTAATGTATGCACCTGTTCGGATACATAGCCACATGTACATGTATTTGCATTGAATCGTCAATATGTGTAGCATTTGGTGTGTGCATAGCTGATGTACCGCTGCCGCCGTGTGTATACAGTCTGTGTGTACTCGGGTACGTATTTTTGTTTAAGCAAATATGTAACATATTAGGTTCTTACTAAGCTCTCTGAAATTTTTGATTCCTACATGTGTTGAATTTTAAAACATTAATTATATCTTTATCGTGTTAAAGCGTAATGCAATACAGCATTGGCGACAAAATGTCCTGTCGCGGAACACCTCCCAAAATGTCCTGTCCGCGAACGTCTGTAATTAATTAATTACCTGCAAGTAATTAGGTTAAGGTGCAAATATTTATCCTACACACCGGACTGATACAGTAAACCTTATTTACAAACTTTCATTTGTATCATTCTCATATTATCCAAGTCTGCTTAAACTCACCGAGACTTTAGACTTGTACAACTTCCATTTCAAACCCTATGTCGCAACACGACTCCTGTCGCGACCGCTGGCACTTGTCGACCAATTAGAGAAGAGCATGATGCCCACTTTTTTCACGAATATTATTTCCCACGCACAGCCACAGTCTTTCACATGTACAAGATATTAGCTAAATTTCTCTCAGCAAGTCTATTCTAGGACACGAAAAGAACTTTCTAGAATGTCTCTGTCCGGACAATCAAATAGCTCGAAGCCCTGGTCTCAGATTTTATGGCAAGTTGCCTTATCGTCCGATTGATGGAAACAACTGTGGCATTCGATCAGAGCCACAGGTGTATCAATGACTGTTATAAATCAATCGTTATCAAGCCATTCTGTGTAAGGTCATTGCCATGTCTATCTATGTCACGCCTATCACAGCCTGAGTATGATGAATGTACTTATTACGTGAGCAAGAAGCAATCAGCTTTCACACATTTTTCTGGTTTTGATCTTAGTTCGATGTGGCTTATGTGACATGTGCAGCCATGCATAACTCGTGACAATTACACCTTGAAATGACCGCAATGAGAAAAAGATTAATTGATGCAACATTCCTCTTATAATGTCCAACTACAATTATTTTGGGGAACAGACTTATATCCACAAGAACGGAATTACAAATATTACAATACAACTAACTGTTTAGCACATCGCATAAATCTCATTCGTATTGTGCTAGTTAATGAATCATTCAGAAATGGCAATGTTCTGACGTACGCCACGCGGATAACACCAAAAGTCTGACTTAGCTACCAGTATTGTACCACTCTCATGATCTGGCCAAGACTCGTGACTATGACTGCTGAGGCCCTGCTGAGTAGTGGGTTCTGTGCATGAAGTGGGTCGAACATACAATGATGCACAATGACAAGTGTTAAACGATCAAGAGGCAGGTATCATCAGTTTAATCTGCATCGACGAGCCGGATCTCATCAAAAGTTTTTGAAACCATTCAGTCACTGAAAATGGACTAAATATACATATACAGTAGCAAACACTGTAAACGAGTAAAGAGAGTAGAAACTTACTGCATGCTTGCACCCGGCCCAGACGCAACAGACGCCGCCCTACCGGTGCGCGCGAGCCACCGTCCAGCAGAATAGGCCGCCAGTTCACTGTTGCTGACGTTTCAGTCATCGCACGTCTTTCCACACGTTACGGCACACGTCTCAGGTCAAACACTCGACCCTCTTGTTTCTTCACTCTTTCGTCTTCCTTCGTTATTCGACTATAGAGAAAGTCTTTGTCCACCTGCCCTCGTGTAGGCGACTCCATGATCGCAAATCACGGTACGGATTCACGATCTCGAATAGCCGGGTGTGATATCGAGGCCGATATGTGATCTGTGTCTTTGTTTTTGTTTAGCTGCGCTAGCTATCGATGTCAGATTAATCGCTACTGCCTCCTGTGGCGCTGGCGCAGCCGTGCTCGCGTACCAAATGAGCTGACACATGCCGCGGTTTTGCGACCCGCAGAGGAGCCAAACATCAGCAGTTTGTCGAAATTTCGACTAACGATATTTTTGATTGGCTCCTGAGCCATTTGAAAAAAGGATGAAGTTAAGAAAAAAAATCCGTCCAGAGTTTTCACACAAACTCATATTTTACCCCAAGTCTCTGATGAGAGGTGTTTAGTTTAATTCATCTTCACACTGGCATATGGATTTCAGCGATTTGATTAGACATATAGATGTTTTTCGGACCGTGCAAATGCATGACCAATCTTTAATCCCGTTCACGAGATGCTAGTCATTTTTCCTTTTAGAAGTAGTTTTTGTCATGTTGTTGCTATGGCAACAGGAACGATGTGGCATGAAGCTAATAAAAGTATCCAAAAATGCAGATAGTCGTGTTATGAACCTTTAATGATTATTTTTTTCCTAAATTTACATCATATTTTCATAATTTTTCCTGAGAATATCATTATTTTTCTCAAAATTCAGCCGTTTCCATAGCAACCGTCATTGTTATGAGGTAACTATGACATCGGATGGTGGGAATTTTTACATCAATCGACGAAATGTGTTTAAATTGATATATTTTGCCATTTACATCTTGTTTTTATGATGTTTAATGAGAAACCATGGCAACGGGTGAAGATGTCATTTAGAAAAATGGCAACAAGTGGATTCGTAGTCAGCACCCCCAAAATAGGGGAAATAACACAAAAAATCTAAATCTACAGAAAATTTTAAGAACATTACAACTCGCCGTCTACTATATAGGCTGCAGAATTTTGAGTTATTGTGTAATGGCCGTAAATCAAGAAGAGGTGGAGGTGTGGGTATTTATATAAGAAGTGATATTATACATGAAAGAAGAAAAGATCTTGACATTAATAACACATTTATTGAGAGTATTTTAATAGAAACTGAATCATATTACAAGAAGACGGTAATTGGAGTTATTTACAGACCTCCTAACCAATCTTTTGATGAATTTATGATACACTTAAGTGATGTGTAAAATGTTAAATGTAGTTAGTAATGAAAATAAATTGTTCTATTTAATGGAAGATTTTAATATAAATTTATTAATTGTGGGCAATGTGCAATATGTAAATGAATTTCTTAATACCATGTTATTAAATTCTATGTCTCCACTAATAAGATTTCCAACTCGTGTTATGGGAAACTCTGTGTCGTTATTAGACAATATATTTACGAATGATTCTCAATTAATTAAGTCTGGAATTTTTCTTAGTGACATAAGTGATCACTTTCCAATCTTTTGTATTTGTGACAAGTTTAAAATACACTCGGAATCAGAAGAAGGTGTTATATTTTGTAAACGTGAAATAAATGATCATAATATCAAGAAATTTTCTCTGTATTTATATAATTTGACATGGGATTTTCGTTGTTTTAGTGCTACTGAGAGTTATGCTGAGTTTTTAAATGCATTTTTAAAGCTTATAATTTATATTTTCCCATTAAACGCAAAATTGTAAATAGTAAAAAGCGTCAGAATAAACAGTGGTTTAATGATGAAATTCGTAAATTGACAAAATAAGAGAAACCGTCTGTACAAGTTATATCTGAAAAATCCAACAGAGTATCGCAAACGCAAATATAAGGAAAGTAGAAATGAAGTTGTGAATAAAATTAAATATAGTAAACAATGTTTTTATATGTCTAAATTAAATGATGCTGGTAATAATATGAACAAGATTTGGAATGTAATAAATAAGGCTACAGGAAAAGAAACTAAGAAATGTAATATAGATAGGATTTTACTTAATGATGTACAAATTACTGATAAACAAGCTATTCCTGATGTATTAAATAATTATTTTGTGGATGTCGGACATGATCTCAACATGAAGTTTATAACATGTGACAGTGCAGATATTGGAAAACATATTACTAGAAATGCTAAATCTGCTTTTTTCAAACATATTACACCTTATGAATTAACTGAAACAGCGAAGAATTTAAAATGTAGTATTAGCCCTGATTGTGATGAAGTTGTTATGAAAATCATTAAAAATGTTATTAGTTATATTTTGTGAACCTTTAAGTGCAATATTTAATGAATGCATGGCTGCTGGTGTCTTTCCAGATGAACTGAAATTGGCACGAGTGGTGCCTGTTTTTAAGAGTGGATCTTCATCAGTACTAAGTAACTATCGCCCAATTTCAGTTTTAACAGTTTTCTCTAAAATTTTTGAAAAATGTATTTATAATCGTCTTTTATCTTTTGTACATTCATGTAATATTTTATCTCCCAATCAATTCGGTTTTAGAGAGGGACATTCTACAAGTCATGCCTTGATAAACTTTGTTGAGAAAGTAGTTAGTGCAATAGAAAATAAGGAAATTTGGGTCGGCATCTTTTTAGATTTGTCAAAAGCCTTTGATACAATGGATCATGATATTTTATTATATAAATTAGAACTTTAAGGGATAAGGGTAGAAATTATACAACTCTTTAAAAGTTATTTGAATAATAGAAGTCAATTTGTATGTATGAATGGTATAAAATCACAAACAAAATTTTTAAAGTGTGGAGTCCCTCAAGGCTCAATTCTTGGACCTCTTTTATTTTTTGTATATATAAATGACTCGTGCAATACATCTGAATTTTTAAAATTTATATCATATGCTGATGATACCAATATATTTATATCTAATAGGGATCTAGGTGTAGTACAGTCAATTTTAGACGATGAATTAGTAAAAGTGTCAAGGTGGTTTACAGTCAATAAATTAACGTTAAATGTGAACAAAACAAATTTCATGGTATTCACCAATAAAAATATAACTGGCAATCAATTATCAATAAAATTAGGCCATTGCAACATAGCCTACAACATGTTAGCTCAACTAAATTTTTGGGAGTTGTAATAGATGATAAATTGACTTGGAAACCTCATATTGATGTTATTTATAACAAATTATCAAGAAATAGTGCAATACTTTGGAAACTGAAATCATTACCCTGTACTGTTTTAAAAATGTTTTATCATGGTATCATCTCTCCTTTTATTGATTATGGTATTCAGATTTGGGGTAGTGCAGCTAATGTTCATTTTGACAAACTCCAAAAACGTGCAATTCGCATTGTCTCACATTCTTCCTTTTTAGCACATACGCCACCCATTTATCGTTCCCTAAATATCTTGCCTGTACATGATTTAATGCAATATCAATTGGGTATTTTTATGTATCAGTGTTATGAAGATAGTTTACCATCTTCTCTTGTGCAATATTTTAAATGAAACAGTACTATCCATACATACCCCACCAGGAATGCTAATAAGTTTCACTTTTCTAAAGTCCGGACATCATTGTATTTAAACTCAATTTTTCACCAAGGTCCAGTCGTTTGGAATTAAATACCGGAAGACATTCGTAATGTAAATACTTTAAATGTTTTGGATGTCTGACTGAATTCTACATCAATTAGAACCCTTTCCCGTCCAGCCGGACCCAAAATATTGCTTACAAGTCCAAAAATCGTAAATGCGCATGCATGCGCGCGTAGTCAATGATGGGCATTTCTTAATCACTCATAACTCTCTAAAATTAACGGTGATCCCTACTTTTTATTGCTTATACTGATAGCCTATGATGCGTAGATAAGGTTTCAGATATCACTTCTTTATGACAAATTCTTCTGACGTCATCTATGACGTCACAAAGAAAAATTGTATTGTGTGCATATCTCATGACTGGAGTCGATTAAGAAAACCAAACTTGGTACACAGTAATCTCAGGTCAAAGGTCATCACTAGTGCTAATCATCAGCGCGCGCGCTTTACAATGAACGCGTACGCTTACGTTTAAAACTAAGTCTTTAATCAATAATTAGTGATCCGCCTCACGGCGGATCACCATAGATTTCGTCAGAATTTTTTTTTTTAAATTAATGTTTGACTGAGAAATTAAGGCGAAAATGGACAGCTTTGAACAAGCAATAATACGTCAAATAGATTGTCACACTCTCTTAAGATCTTATGATCGGAGCGAATAAACGGATCACTAATTCGTCTCTGTGACGAATTAAAGTCAGACACGAGCGTACAGCTAAAACATACGTGTTTCACGTAGCTTCGACGCTTTCAAAGCATTGGTCATCTCAACGTATCTTTTGTATGAATACATGCCACGACGCAATGTGTCTAACTACCCGATCGCACCTTATATTGAATACACGTTCATGCGTGTTACAAGCCATTTATTGGTGATCGCGTGACCGCGGATCACAATAATTTCGTCAGAATCTTTATTATTGGTGATCGCGTAACCGGCGGATCACCATAGATTTCGTCAGAAGGTCTTCTTCTTTTTTATTCGGGTTTCTTTCTGGACATTTCTTGTGTTCACGATATCTCAATAACGCCATCGTCAATCACCTTGTTACTTAGCATAGTTATGTCCCATGTCAATACCTCGCCACAAAATTTTTGTCAGTGTGGGCACTTGTCCGTGACGTCATCTATGACGTCATTTGTAAAAAAGTTAGTGTTAACTTTCATCTGCAATATCTCGAACCGGCCGCCGAATAAAACAATCAACTTTGGCAGAGGTCAAATAAAGGTCGCGGGCCATCTGCTGGACCTAATCTCGTGTGCGCGCGCGCCTCCACGGACGTGTGCGCTCGTCAAAGTTTTATAGGGCTCCAAATGACTTTCTGTTAACAGTACTATATGTTTCAGGTCATTTGGAGCATTTTGGTGCGCGCGCGTACGCGCACGTTTTTTCGTGCGTACCTCTTTCCCGCCCAAATACCGTCGTTTTTTCGATGGATTTGGATTTCTGACTGAAATCTGCATCAAATAGAACGCTTTCCCGACCACCTGGACCCAAAATATCGCTTGTAAGTCCGAAAACTGAAATGCGCGCGCATTGCGCACGTACTGAATAATGGGCATTTTTAAATCACTCATACCTCTCCAGAATTAACGATGACCCCTACTTTTTATTGCTTATTCTGATAGACTATGATGCGTAGATAGCATTTCAGGTATCCCTTTCCTTGACCTATTGTCGTGTCGTCATCTATGACGGCACAAAGGAAAATCGCATTTTACGCATATCTCATGACTGGAGTCGAGTAACATAACCAAACTTGGTACACAGTAACGTCAAGTTTAGCCTGTATCTAGGTTTTGTAGATTATGAAAAAGCCTTTGACAGTTTGGGTCACCAGTCACTTTTGTCTGCCTTAAGGAATCAGAATGTGGACAAGAAATACATCAATATCATCAAAGCCATCTACAAAGAACCAACAGCAAGAATTCATCTTGATGACATCTTCACGGACCAATTTCAAATCATGAGGGGTGTCCGACAAGGGGATCCTATAGCACCTAAACTATTCATATCAGCTCTGGAGGAGGTGTTCAGGAATGTGGACTGGTCAGGCAAAGGAATTTTGGTGGATGGTGAACATCTGACACATCTTCGATTTGCCGACGATATTCTTATTCTTAGCCACACCCCAGAAGAACTTCAAGAAATGATTCAACAACTAGCAACGGAAAGTAGGAAAGTCGGTCTAAACATGAACGTGGAGAAAACAAAAGTCATGGCAAACAACAACCAGAACTTCAAAATTACGGTGTAGGAAAAGTCCTAGAAATTGTCAATCACTACATCTATCTGGGGAAGAAGATTACCTTTAACACTGAAATAGAAGAAATCAAAAGAACAATACAGCTAAGTTGGGTGAAGTTCGGATCACTGGGCTATATCTTCCGTGATACATCTCTCCCAATCTGTCTGAAAAGACGGCTCGGTGTAAAAATGTCAGAGGTAAAAATGTCAGAGGTAATAATGTCAGAGGTAATAATGTCAGAGGTAAAAATGGCAGAGGTAAACATGGCAGAGGTAATAATGTCAGAGGTAAAAATGTCAGAGGT
>JZLH01S0026750.1:36403-46535 GCA_001188425.1 Eucidaris tribuloides | reverse complement strand
GGTCTTTGAATTTTGAGGCATGGTGAAATATCTCTTGGTCAGCTCATCATCATGGTAAGAAACTTGGGGGTGTACCCGTGGTGCATGCTGGTGGCCGAGACTACGATCTTGCAATCATAAGCCTGCGTAATGAATTATTATAAAACAGAACATAAATTGATTAGTAAAATAGAGTAAAATGAGTCCTCACATTCCTATAAGTGGCAAGTTAAATATCAACTAAACCATCACCTACTTTATAGCTAATTGCATTTCAAAATGTCGAATTTGGGGATCATAAGTTTCACCCAAATTCACATTATTAAAGCAACATGAACAGCACTGCAACTCACTCCACATATGGCCAGTCCACGAAACAAAATCACATATCATTGCAATAATTTTTGCCCCTTCCCCAAGCAATCTTTGTACCCATGCACTCTTGTACTCACTTGTGCAGATTGAATTAATATACAGGCTCTATAATTATATATCAATTATATATATGTATGATATCCGTATTACTGTATAAAAGCAAATGTTTCAACTGAAAAATTGACGATCAGCAAAAACAAATAAAATACTCCCCGTCAGCCAAACTCATCCTCCCACGTTTCCACAACACCCCCCACATATTATGCGCAAACTACTCGCCAAACGTGTACAAATGAAACAAACCAACAAACTGTTCGGCATAGTAATTTGGTCAGGAATTTTTATTTTGCACAAGCAAAAACTGTTTTGGTCGTACATGCCCCCTGCCCCCCGCTGTCTTGTTTGGATAGTAATTGCAGGTGACAGGTTTTGGGGGGCATGCAGGCATGAAAAATGGTTTTGCCTTTAAGTCTCATCATCAGCGCCCCTGCCCTCCCCCCCCCCTCGCCCCCGTCTTGTCGGCTAGTAATTTGGTAGTTTTGGATTTTTTTTTTGGGGGGGGGGGCACCAAAAATGGTTGGTCTCGTCATTGCCCCCCCCCCCCCCCTGTCATATGAAAGTTGTTGTGGCTAGTTAAAAAAAATGGCAGCCTATGTAATGTGGTTGGTGGTCGTCACCGTAACCGGGGGTCACATCTCGCCTCTTGCTTGCCAGAATTGTTTGGCTAGTAAATTTTGGCTAGTTAAAAAAATGCAGGCAAAAGTGAATCTCCTTAATTCCAAAAGTTGACAGCCCGGCGTTGCATTCATTTTTGTTGTTGTAAATATCTACATGTAGTTGTATAGTTATCTAAAACACTACATGCTAAATTTCTAGTAGCAAAAATGCCGGCAAAAATGAGTCAACATAACTCGCTTACTTACTGTAAGTGTACTACCCATAGCAGGCACTTGTTACCCAACCATTCCTCTAAACAACAACATGACACGCCTCGGCTGCCGCCAGCCCGGTGCGGCCAGCATGCACACATGCACAACTCACGGAGAAACACAGCTCCGCGCCAGCGCAGTCCGCCGGTCCATGCATCGTCACGGCGAATGCCCACACCAGACTTGCCGGATGATGGAATGTAAAAATATGCTTAGGTCAACTTGGGTTCAATGTCGACAATTCAAAGTACTTTTTAGCATAAAAAAGGTAATGATTTAAGGCTATGGTAATATTACCAGCATGTCAGATATTTTTTTTAATTGCACGAATGCATTTAACAGCGGGTCTGAAACAACTGCTACTCAGAGCCATATCGCCATTCTTCTCTACGGAACATTCCTATATAGGCTCACGCTGACGGCATGCCGGGCGCAGCGCAGGTCCCAGTCCCACATATACAGTGTACATTTTGTAACATGCAAGGCATGCCACTCGTAAGGTGGAAATCCTCTACGTAACGGATTTTAGCCATGCGTAGTTGGGCAGGGATACGCTAACGGGGAAAATGAACCTTCATATTCCTAATGTTTTCAAGGAAATCCGATTATATTCGCCCATTTTGTCGCATCTCTCGCGCGAAAAAATTTGTTAATAAATATTTGCCATTCCTATAGGTTAGTTTTTAAGGGGAAAACATACCTTTCTTAGGGAGAAAGTCAGTTTTTGTAGGAGAAAACATACGTTTCTTGTATGGAATAATTATGGTTAAATTAGGCGGAGGGGAAAAGGGTGTCCGTAGGGGCAAATACGCATGGCGCGTAGGGGGAAATCAAAATTTTGAAGTGGCATCTCAGCCCTTCTAACATGGGATCAATGAAGACGTAAGCACGCACATGTCTACCGCGTGCGCTGCGTACGATTTGATAAAACCAACAACAACAACACAGCAACAAAGATGCAGCGGGGTGAAAATCGTGTGATATCTGCATTGCATGCCCAACTTCGGAGTAAAAATATCACTGGGGAGGCTGTTGGAGTTAACAGCTTTGCATTTAAAAAAATCGTATATTCGCTAGTTCTTTACGGAAATGTGGTTAAAATAAGCGGACTAGGTAGGGCCCCGACCAATAAAATATGAACTTAAAGTAAAATTCAATTACGAGCAATTCCAATTTGTTAGAACCTTCCGACTTCTCCGTCTAAAATCGATGAAAATTTTGTATGTCGTCCACAGAATTCTAATAGATTCGATAAGTTACAATCCTGCAGTACACTAACGATATTTGTTTGCAGGGTGAAAACCTCTTTACCCAAAGTTGAAAGCATGTCCATTTTGGGAGCCGAAATGTCATTTTCAACAATAACAGCCGATAGTAAAACGATCAGCGTGAATATCGTGATTTCTTCACTTAATGTATTTGGTTTTACATATCGCGCGACAGCGCCCATCTCGTGGTCATGGGTAACACTAACATTGCCCCTTTTGGATAAAAACTTAAATAAAATTCATCTAGGTATGTAAGAAACATAAAATATGAAAAGAAATTACTTAGATATACCCCCTATCACTCCAAACCTCTTTCGAATTTTCGGGTTTTTCCCAGTACACTGGCGTCCAACTCCGTATCGATTTGGTGAATTGCCGTGCTTGAAAATTTTATACACATCGAAATGTCTTGAGTCATTCGGAATTTGTATATATATCCTTATTCAATGACAGTGCGAAATGTATCTCAGTATTGAAAGAAGCACATGCTGCAGTTTTCATTCGCTGATCCCCAGTCAAAATATATAGCTACGACGCGTAGCCAGCAATATTATGACTGGGGATCAGCGAATGAAAACTGCCAGCAGGCTTTTCAATCCTTGCCATTCCTAATTTTCTTTCGAAATCACAGATTTTTTAGATGAAAATCATTTTGTAACAAATTTTGAGTAAAAATATAATTTAGCATCGAAATAAATTTTTTACGTATAATATATCTTTTATTAATGAAAAAATATCTATATTTATATATATAAAGTGTATTAATCTTATATATCTGTGTATCTATAATCTGTAGTCTTTGTTTCAGACTCAAATAGCTGGGTGTGAAAGTGTTTCACTATTCCCCATTGGCATTAAGAGTGCTGTATTGTCCTACCATGGATAAGTTAGCTACTGGGTAAAAGACTACGTCTGCAGGTTTGTTTGACTGGCGATCGTTGTAGAGGACTGGGGAAGAAAGTGAAGGACAAAATTACGCTCGAATAAAAGAAGAAGCAAGAAAGTTGTTCACAAATTGTAAGTGAACAAGGTGAATAATAAGCGCGTAAGTAATGACTAATAAATGGTAAAGAAATTTTAAAAAAGAAATAAGCAGCTTGATCTAAATCCACCCACTTTCCACGTATGAGCGACAGTTTTACGTGGGTAACATTATTTACCCACGATTATACGGGGATGGGTATACTCCGCCACTGGCTGTACTTGGTCGCCGACGGTTGATAAAGTCTTGTCCTCGTCAAAATGAGGCCGCATCCTTAACATGTCATTAATATTATGATAATGAGTTGAAATACTAATCGGACAATGCAAAGTAAAATTCCCTTGCCGGAAAGGCGGGAAAATTGTTTGCGCCACAAAAACACCGCGGATGTCGTCTGTACCGCCCAAAGCCGTTCAGCCATTGGGTCCATACACACTCATGTCACGCACGCAATGAATGCAACAAAATGGCCGACATGCACTCAACTTTTTCAGAACACTTTTACTAAGTATTATCCAAACATCATCTCAAAATGCACAAAATACCAAATTTCAATTATCATAAATCAAAAAATATATTGGCGATATTACATTAAACAAATATTGCAAAACTGGCGATAAAACAGGCTTAAAATGCGGTGGCGAATTCGCGAGAACACGTGTACTGTGAATGAGCCAGATCGCGATCGATCGATTGCGCAATGGCTATTCTTTACGTGTTATGCGCATCTAACAATTTTGCCATAGGGTTTGTACAGCGTTCGCACCGCACAGTCCCGCACGCTAGTTGCATTGACATAACACGCGTCGGCAACTAACGATACCGAAGCAAACATTTCGCCAGTAACGGAGGCAAGAAATAAAACGATGTTTTGGAAATATTTTCAACTTCCAGGAGATATGAATTAAAGTGGATTAGGAAGAAAAAATATCAAGGATTACAACTAGGACTCGTATTTCCAGGCTGAAGTCATTATAATAGAAGATAATGTAAAACATTCACTCAAAGTGGCGATTTAACCAGTACGGACGTTACAGTGCATGATCATGTGTTACCTCGACGGGGCCTTGTCGATACCAATTTCCGTCGACTAGTGTACCGTGTTGAAGTAAAATTTTGTTAACTGATTTTCCATAAATTACCACACTCACCACCAGTAGGGGGCGCATGCTCAACTTGGGAGATATTCTTCCAAATGGGAGAACACTTTCCCATTTGGGAGAATATTTTTGCCCATGAAAGTGCTCTCCGATTTGGGAGAATTCAGTAGGAGAAACAGGCAAATTTAACTCAATCACTTCCACAAAATTATCACATGAATAGTTAATTTATCTAATTAGTCTAGATTAATTCGGATTTCCAACTGCCTGGTTGGACAACAATATCAAATTTTCATGTAAAATGATAATGAACTTCAGTTTGGAATTTTGAGATTAATTACAAATGACACAGGAACTGAGTTTTACATACGTATTGTACACAAATCTGATATCTGAATCCCTTTTTGATTTACAATAAATTCTTGGATAATTTGGCAATATTTTACACTAACAATTGAGTCACAGTTTCAGGATTACAATGGTATCAACACTTGTGACAAAAACCTTCATTATCATGTAATTAATTAACAAAAATTATGTTCAAAATATCATGTGCAAAATCAATGGCACCCAATACCATGTAAATCTATGCAGGAGACTAAAGAAAAGACTAAATCGTCAATTACTCAAGCGGTAGAATGTGAAATTTTGAAGTTGATGGTGAAATAGAGTAATTTGAGCCGAGGAATCCAATGATCATATTCCTATAACCAGCAAATGTACCCCTAAGCCGGCACAAGGCTATGTAGAAAAGTGTTCTCCCATTTGGGAGAGAATCTCCTGTGTGGACCCCAAATTTGATTTCCCATTTGGGAGAATATCTCCCATTCTCCCATCTGGGAGAATATCTCCCAAGTTGAGCGTGCACCCCTACTGACCACTCTGAAATTAGTTCACTCACACCCAAAAATGTACTCTAACGTTACCTCTTTTCGATAACAAACGGTACAATATAACTTGAATTATAACCGTCTTCTTCCAAAAGGCATGAAAAGGGGAGAGATTTTTCTGCGATGTCTTGTGGTTTTTACCAACACATTTGCCATGTTTTTCCGAAGATATGAGTGTAATGCGCATGCGCAAACTGCCTTGGCTAGCTGCGGTAACAGGCCGCTAGTCACCGAGGCTAGATCATGTGTTGCATTGCATTGCATTGCATGGGCCTGGCCCTGGGCTGGCACCGGCTTTCGACTGTCATCAAGTCAGCAGTATGAATGGGCAGGGCCAGGGGCACCGTTGGCTTTAGACCGAAGGCTTCGACCTCTGTATCGCGTCCGTGGTCGTTTTTCAGCAGTTATCAGACGATCTTTTTATTCTTGACAGGTATTTTACATGTACCTATGGTATAGGCCCACGTACAGAGTCCGAATGCTATGCCGTTTCGTGTACACTGGACTTTCTACCTCAGAGTCGACACGATCTGTCGACTCCCGAACGGACAGAAAATGTCAGATTTTACACCATTCCTAACACTTACGAGAGTGAAAAATCACTCCTACTAGCCCACCTCGGTCATGCCAATCCTGATTCCATCCTTATTTCGTCGTCAAAATAGTTAAAACCGCGAAAAACTCGCCGAAAAGTGTTCCTCGGATCTCGTACGCGATTTGTTCGCTGATGCCAAAGCTACGTACTAGCTACGTATTAGCTACGTATTATTATATTGCATCACTTTCAGCGTAGGAAATAACCCAGGGCGATGGGAAATTTAGCCCTGGGCAAAGCCCAAATCGCCCCCTAAATCCCCAAAACCCAATTCTTTGGGGCGACCATTTCCTTCAGAATCGCCCATAGATTTGCTACAAAAAATTTCCCCTTTTTTCGTTATTATGGCATTGAAGCAAAATGAATTAAATGGTTGATTTTAATGGATGAAGCACCGGCTAAACATTGGCAATGTTTCATTGCATTCTTCGAATTCTGATAATCGCCCCCGAAAATTAAAAATTAATTCCTACCCTGAATTGATCATCATTGATACTTATAATGTACCCTACCTACTCTCATTTGCTGACATTGAAGTGACATGAAGGTCAAAAAAAAATTCAACTAAAAACATTTCTTGTTTCTTTTGAAATTTATTTCCAGATATATTTGACTTCAAACTGTGTAAATTGCAGCTGTAAACATGAGTAGTTCAGAAGAGGTGTCGTGGATATCCTGGTTCTGTGGTCTGAGAGGCAATGAATTCTTTTGTGAGGTAAGACAGGTCATTTTTAGGGACAATTATTTTCCATTTCCAAAAAAGGCCTTTTCCATTTTAAGAAATCTGGAGTTCTGTTTCAACTTACCTGAAAAATGGAATTCTGTTTTGCCACAGACTTTGTATACATGAAAAAGTGACAATTCTGTTGACATAGAACTTTATTATGTACATTGTTTTGGCACTCTTTGTGTGGTTTTTTGTCAACTTTTTCTAATTTCTGTTATGAATTTCATGTTTTTTTTTCTTTCAAAAAGTTAAAATTTGGGGAAAAAAGAGGTTTTCCATAATTTTCGGTTTGAAAACTCACTTTCCATTTCAAATTGTCATTTCCGGGAATTCCATCTGGTGCGGAAAACTGATTGTGTTGGCTCAGTTGGTAGAGCGTCCGCCTCACAACCGGGAGGTCGGGGGTTCAAGACCAAAAGACGTTAAAAGATGGGAGTTGCTGCTACCCTGTTTGGTGTTCAACGACTTAAGGGATAGAGCAACATCGATCTGGCGCTGCTCAGTGGTTGCCAGGCCCACGACCAATTGGGCAAAATGAATTTTCAGAGGATTTCTGTTTCAAATAAAATGTGGATTATTATTATTATTATTATTATTAAATCACTGTCCCTACAACTTCCCAACTCTCCTAGTCGACGAACACTACAGAAGTACTGTAAATGATTATTCATGTGAAAATCACAGTTTTGTCTGATCAAGTGCCATGTCCGTGACAAATATAAGTGATTCTGATTATTTCAGGAACAAGAATATGTCATGCCAATTTACTGTACTTTGCTTTCATCATTTTGATTTCTGAATAAAGCATTTGAAGCCAGAATACCAAGTAGGCCTATTACTTCACCTATTCAGACTGCATAATTATTTTGTTGTGTATGCAAATTTCGATTGCCTGTATAGACTTGGTATACATGTTCAGTGCTTCACATTGAAGCACAAAGTAGCTAATGACTAGTACATGTACAAGTACCTAGCTCTAAATTATAAAGAACGACGTTCATCCGTCAATTGTGTGCAAGCCTGAACTCTCCACACTCTTAGCAATAATTGTGTCGAAACCCAACATTCTTCAAGTATTAAAGTTGTGAAATACCTTTGGTACAATTTTATTGATGAATACAGTATTATGAATAATTTAATCTGTAAGCTTCAATGCCTGAAACTTAGTTTCACTGCTACGACTATTTCTACTACTAGTACTGCTGCTACTTTGTGTTACTACTGATACTAATGCAACAACAACAGCAACTACTACTACATGGACTACTGCTACTGCTATTTCTACCATTATTTTTTCTACCACCAGCTTACTACTACTACTATTACTACAACTACTACTATTCTACTACCACCAGCCTACTACTACGACGACTACTACTACTACTATTACATGTACTACTACTTCTGCTACTACTACTACTACTGCTACTACTCAGGGAAAAAAATACACGGGGGCTGCGGGCGATTCGCCCCGAAAGGAAGAAAGCGCCCTGGAAATCTGAAAAAATCATGGTTTCGGGGGCGACAATATCCAGTAAAGCCGCCCCGGAAATTAGGCCGCCCGATCTAGTGACTATCGCTGCCGACGACTTTCACAAAAGGGCCAATAAAACAAACACGCCTGGCACCTGAAAACCAGCCCAGAACAATGGGAAAGTACAAGAACAGTCTGACTGCCAAACTATTATTATGGATAATCAGAGTATACCATAGCTAACTTATGCATGTTGGCATTTCCCTGCCGCACACAGGCATGGTATCTAGACGAACAATAGGCGACGAAATCCTCGATCCATTCACACTGGTATCGTGTTACCGTCTCTGGCACTCTGCCCAGACATTCCTTTGTCTGGCATTCAATAGCTTGGGCAGGGGCCGGGTTCAAAGTCCACTGCTAGGTCAAACATTTCTCAGAAATGTGTATGCTGTCTTATCAGTCTTTTTACATTTTTATGCTCCGCAACGAAGTTGCCGGAGGCATTATGTTTTCGGTTGTCGTCCGTGGTCCGCGTCCGTCTCCGTCCGATATACGGATCTCGTTACCGCAGATAACTTGAGACCCCGATCGTTTTGATGTAACTAGGATCAAGTATGTACTATGAGCCACAATGAACTGATTAGATTTTGGAGCTGAAAGGTCAAAGCGTCAAAGGTCACCGGGCCTTAAATATGTGTGATTTGGGTTCGTTACCGATACTGGAGAGTGGCTTGTCGGATGTCATGCAACTTGGGTGAAGTATGTATATGAGCCACCAATGAACTGATTAGATTTTGGAGTTCAAGGTCAAAAGGTCAAAGGTCACCGGGCCTAAATATGTCTGATTCTGGCTCCGGTTACCGGCGATACTTGGACGAGCGGTGGGATCGAGATTGTCATGTTAACTTGGGCAAGTATGTATTTGAGGCCCAATTGAACTGATTAGAGTTTGGCGCTGAAAGGTCAAGGTCAAGGTCACCGGCCTAAAATATGTTCTAATTTGCGGCTCGTAGCCGCGGATAACTTGAGAACGGCCAGTTGAATG
The DNA here is from genome assembly GCA_001188425.1 of Eucidaris tribuloides. Taxonomy (NCBI): domain Eukaryota; kingdom Metazoa; phylum Echinodermata; class Echinoidea; order Cidaroida; family Cidaridae; genus Eucidaris; species Eucidaris tribuloides. The sequence goes on along the minus strand of JZLH01S0026750.1, from coordinate 37,168 downwards.
TTCATGTAACTTGGGTGAAGTATGTATTATGAGCCACCAATGAACTGATAAGATTTTGGAGTTCAAAGGTCAAAGGTCACTGGGCCTAAAATATGCCTGGTTCGGGCTCGTTACCACGATAACTTAAGAGCGGCTGGTCGGATTGTCATGTAACTTGGGTGAAGTATGTATTATAAGGCACCAATGAACTGGTTAGATTTTGGACCTGAAAAATCAAAGGTCAAAGGTCACCGGGCCTAAAATATGTCTGATTTGGACTCGTTACCGTGATAACTTGAGAACAGTCAGTTGGATTTTCATGTAACTTGAGTGAAGTATGTAAATTATTATGAGCCACCAATGAACTGATTAGATATCCGAGTTCAAAGGTCAAAGGTCACCAGGCCTAAAATATGTCTGATTTGGGCTCGTTACTACAATAACTTGAGAGCGGCTGATCGGATTGTCATGTAACGTGGGTGAAGTATGTATTATAAGGCACCAATGAACTGATTAGATTTTGGAGCTGAAAGGTCAAAGGTCACGGGGCCTAAATATGTCTGATTTGGGCTCGTTACCGTGATAACTTGAGAACGCCCAGTTGAATTCTCATGTAACTTGGGTGAAGTATGTATTATGAGCCACCAATGAACTGATTAGATTTTGGAGTTCAAAGTTTAAAAGGTCAAAGGTCACCGGCCTAAAATATGTCTGATTCGGCTCGTTACCGCAATAACTTGAGAGCGGCTGGTCCGATTGTCATGTTACTTGGGTGAAGTATGTAGT
>JZLH01S0026750.1:14362-28648 GCA_001188425.1 Eucidaris tribuloides | reverse complement strand
TTTAACTGTCCAGATTTTAACCAAAACTCAATATTTTACTCCAAGTCTCTATGAGAGGTGTTTATTTATATTAATCTTCACATTGGATATGATTTCAGCTGATTTGATTCATATAGATGTTTTTTGACGTGCAAATCAATAACCCAATCTTTAAAGGCTTCTGCTATCTAAATTTTATGGTCAAATGTTGAGTACTTTTTGGACAATCACCATCAGCATTCATTGTGACAGGCAAATTTGTTGTGTAGCTTTGCACGGGATCAGGGCACCACATTAATTCAAAACTGGTAAATCAATGCTTGAAATACACTCCAGCTGGTATATACATTGGTATATGTTTCAACCTGTTTGGTTCTTGGTAAAGTTGCACGACTAGGTCGCCAAAAGTCTGAGTCGCGACTATCTTCATGGAGTCGTGACTCCGACTTTAGGAATGCAAGAGTCGACTCTCTGGATCACCGTGAAAACATCGATGACAATCAACATCGCAGTCTTTTCATTTCATTGTTATATAAAATCATTGCCAGCTCAGTTCAAGAAGAGACATATACGGGGTATATATTCAGGTTGTTGAACTGAAATCATTGAAGGAGGACACTGAACAGTCACTGTATAGGTTGTAGTATGATTCTTTTTACCTAATGATCATGCCGACAGACCCAAACGCCGAGAGTCGCCAAATAGTCGGAGTCGCGACTTTTGATGGGTGACTAGTCGACTCCAAAAAATCCTGGAGTCGTGCAACACTAGTTCTTGGGTCAATTTTGACTTCTCCCAATCATGTCAATGTGCTTAGGATCCAGGAATAAATATCTCATTGATAATACATGCTGACCAAAACATTTATTCTTATATGACAGTTTATACAGGATATGGTGAAACTGGTCTCTAAGAAATTGTCACTTTTGTTTAAAAGCACTTCGTGATCATCTTGAAGAACATTTTTTTATATACAGTGCTTAAAGATCATTGATTCCAAGATTTGCAAGTCCATCACTACCCTTCATTATCAATACCAAATGGTAGTATAGTACTTACAAATGGTGTGTTGAAAGTTTGAGATCCATTCGTCATGAATTTGTCGTTTTATGAGAAAAAGTAATAATGATATGCTACCAGAATATTGTTCTTTCCGCGAGTTTAATTTTTGCTCAAATTGCGGATCATGGTTCGCATGACCCGCGGAGCACACTGATTAATTAAACGGCTAAACTCCACGCGACCTTCGGCTAAAAAGCTGATCGGACAATTCCAGATCTAACAGAACAGCCCGTGCACGTTAACGTCACTGTGTAAATTTTGAAGTTTAAATGTACAGATTTTCGCCAAAACTGCATTCTACCCAAAGGTTCTATGACAGGTCTTTATTCATACTAATCTTCACATTGAGAACGATTTGAGCTGATTTCATTCATTTTGCTGTTTTCTGGCGTGCAAATCCTGTACTCTGTCTTTAAGTGAACAATACCCCACTGAGACTGGAGACACACTATACCAGAGAAACTAAGTGTATATGGGCCAATCTGCGGTTCACAGAAGCTTAGGTAGCTAGAGTGAAGGGCAAAGTATTTTGTTCATGGCTTCATGTTTACAAAGCACTAAAGACTTTCATAGCATGTGAGGTCACGCAGCTCAGATTATCATTTTTTAAATGGGAAACATTATTAAACAATACCTTTAATTCACTTTCTCTCTGTGTTTTTGCATTCTAAATGTTTCCTATTCAGTACCTTTGGCTCCAGCTCCATCAGCACGTCCACTGCCAAGTTCTTCATCTTGTCTACAAGGTCTTTCACAAACTAGCCCGTCCCTATCTCCAAGATCTGATATCAATTTTTGTAATATCCACATTCTAACTTCTCCTTTATTCTACTACTGCTCATCTGTAGTTATCTTCTAGACTGTGCACTTTGAAGAAACACAGCGATAGAGCCTTCTCTATTCTTGCAATTGTACTTTGAATCAGTTCCTATCCACTTTCATGAAGTCTGACTTCAAGACTCATTTAAATCACTCCTTAAACTAACCTGTTCTAATAGTTCAGTCTATAATTTGGTGTTTTAGTGCCTACAGAAATATTACTATAATCATTGTCATTATCAATGTCTTGCAATGTTGAAAAGGACCAAGAGAATGATGGATAGAGGCATTTTTATTTCTCCCAGTCGTTTCATTGCTCTTTAACTCTTAACATGCCAGGGGATTGAAATCTCTATGGTCTTCATGCGTAATATTTGGTGCAGATCTGCGACTCTGGCACATTTAGAGTTAAGATTTGAAACTGGATTGAAGATATCATATTCAGTAGTTCCTCTCACCTTCCGGTTAAGATGTACTTCTCCTCCTTCAGTAAAGCCACTTCATCCCTCAAACGTCTTACGTCCAACTCGTGATCTTCCAGGATACCGACACGACTACGATAAAGACGAACTTCATCTTCTAGACTTGCAACTCTACATCAACATGACCAAAAAAGAGATTGAGAATGATAGCATACATTAGTCGAGTATTGGACAAATTTTTTAGGGGAGGAGTATATCCCACAACAGAAAGAATTTTGTTGGACCATATTTTACAGCTAGTTATTTATAATTATTATACATATACTAGGTCTGATTTGATAAGTGGGCAAAATGATTGAGTGGTTTAGGGAAAATTTGCACTCATTAGTTTAAAATTTTTCTTTGTTTCATGAATCACTTTTTGCAATATACCGCACTTGAAGTTTATTTGTAGAGTAAAAATACCTCAATCCACCTACTTACCCATATGAGTCTGTATGCAAGTGATTCCTAGGTACAATTAGAGCTGCACTCACATTACAAATCTTTGCAAAGTTTTTCTTCTCAAAACTTCTGAAAGTTTGGTTTGGTTTGGTAAAACTTTGAGAAGATTTAGTTGTCATGAAAATACCTGAAGATTTGGCCTCCTCTATGCATGTGCAATCATTGACTGTAACATATACACACAAACTCCACGCACTGACTGTCAACAAATATACAGTATATATCATATGCAAGTTGTAACCATACCTTTACATATTAGTCTGAAGTACTTTGAAGTATATCTAATTCAATTTGTTGTCTATTCCAAGCTAAATTTTCTCCACCAAAATTTCATAAACTTACTGTGGCAATTTTGATGAATTTTTCAGCTCAACTATTACAGCCAGCACTAAATAATAAAGAATTGTACAGCATGCTGTGGCTACACTGAAAATACACACACGATCACGAGGATATATCTTCAGATATTTTCTGTTCACACCTAAAATGTTGCACAAAGGTTCTCCATCTTTGGGAAATTCACAAATAATTCCTGGGAAGTTTTCGCAAGATGTTTCACAGGAAACACATTAGGAAACTTTGCAAAGATTGATGTAAGTGTGAAAGCACCTAAAAAAGTGGAAGAACATTAAATTAAACATTAAATTAAACATTTTTCATGTGTTTTCTTCTTACCTATCTCTCAATCTCTGGGTGACTTCATCGCTAACCAACGCCTCCCCTTCAGAGACACGCCTCTCAGCATCCAGTTTGGCATTGGCACTATCAAGCCTGGAGAGGGGAATAATACAAAGAAACATAATCATCACATGCTCTTAGGCTACTAACTGCTGCTCCTCCTACTACTGCTTCTACTTCTAACTTCTACTACTGCCCTGCCACTGATGATACTACTGCTACCACTTCTACTACTACTACTGCTACTACTACAACTATTTCACTCTGTACCACCACCACCACCACTACTACTACTACAAATATAACAAGTACTAACTACTTCTGGCCTATCCCTGGGATGTGTTCAGTACTTACTCCTCCCTTACTGTAGTTCACTGGCCACTCCCCTGGATGTGTTCATATCTAGTACTTACTCCTCCCTTAATTCACTGGCCACTCCCCTGGATGTGTTCAGTACTTACTCCTCCCTTCGTTCACTAGCCATCTCCCTGGAATTTGTTCAAATCTAGTACTTACTCCTCCCTTAGTTCACTAGCCACATACCTGGATGTGTTCAAATCCAGTACTTACTCCTCCCTTAGTTCACTAGCCACATCCCTGGATGTGTTAAAATCCAGTACTTACTCCTCCCTTAGTTCACTAGCCACATCCCTGGATGTGTTCAAATCCAGTACTTACTCCTCCCTTAGTTCACTGGCCACTCCCCTGGATGTGTTCATATCCAGTACTTACTCCTCCCTTAGTTCACTGGCCACTCCCCTGGATGTGTTCTTATCTAGTACTTACTCCTCCCTTAGTTCACTGGCCACTCCCCTGGATGTGTTCATATCCAGTACTTACTCCTCCCTTCATTCACTGGCCACTCCCCCGAATATGTTCTTATCTAGTACTTACTCCTCCCTTAGTTCAATGGTCACTCCCCTGGATGTGTTCAAATCCAGTACTTACCCCTCCCTTAGTTCACTGCCCTGCCACTGATGCTACTATTGCTACTACTTCTGGCCACTTCACTGGCCACTCCACTGGACGTGTTCATATCCAGTACTTACTCCTCCCTTAGTTCACTGGCCACTCCCCTGGATGTGTTCATATCCATTACTTACTCCTCCCTTAGTTCACTGGCCACCTCCCTGGATGTGCTCTTATCTAGTACTTACTCCTCCCTTAGTTCACTGGCCACACCCCTGGATGTGTTCATATCCAGTACTTTCTCCTCCCTTAGTTCACTGGCCACCTCCCCTGGATGTGTTCAGTACTTACTTCTCCCTTAGTTCACTGACCACTCCCCTGGATGTGTTCATATCTAGTACTTACTCGTCCCTTAGTTCACTAGCCACTCCCATGGATGTGTTTAGTACTTACTCGTCCCTTAGTTCACTGGCCACTCCCCTGGATGTGTTCAAGTCCTGCTCCATGTTGTCAAGTTGCTTCTCGTAGTCGTTCTGGAGCTGGACCAGCTGGCGTTCCTTGTCCGCAGCATCTGCCATGATGGACAGGCTGGTATCCATGGTAACTGATGGTGTGGAGGCTAAGAACCCGCTGGTCAGCCACGGCAGCAGACGACTCTTGAGGGACTCACAGCCTCCATACATGCCACCTGGATGAGCAACAGAGGGAGCCCTTACTATGACAAGGAATATATATCTGGAGGTAGAAGTCTCCTCTTTAATTTTTTTCCCCATAAATAATGTAGCAGTGGTCCCTCCCATAAAAACAGTGTTTTATTGCCTGATTCTGGTATTTTATTGTGTTTTCCTTCCTGATGAAACTCTAATGATAATTACATACAGATTTAGTGAGTAAGATTTGAGGGATTATGGGTATATTTTTATCATTCGAAGGAGCAATCGGGCTTTGTGGTTGAAATGTACATGACCAATTATTACAGTACTTAATTATCGATTCCAACAGTTGTTCATTTACATGTATTTATTATCTAATATTCATCATTATTGTATTGTATATTTTGTATTGTTTAGTGAAAATATGGAAATAAAATTAAATTCACATGAAATTTAAATCAAATCGAATTGAATTAATAATATACTACAGCGGACATGCAATAAGCTATGTGTTATGCGCTATACAAGAATGATGCCCGTGGGGGGGGGGGATGCTCAAATCCCATTTTTTTTTCCCCCAGCCATTTGTCTCTCAACCCATTTTGGCTTATAAAATAAATTCACTTTGCCCCACAGTGAATTGCCTTTGGGACCTAATGACTATCTTTTTTTTTCAAATCATTCGGCACAATAAGGGGCAGGTGTCTGCGAGGAATCAGAGATCTGTTTTTTCTTTCTTACCTTCTGATGCACACAGGTTGAGGACGGTGAAGAGTTCCCCTTGCACCCTGGACGTCAGTTCAATCAGATCTACACAACGACTGACATTCTGGTCACAGGTGTTGAGCTGAATGGTAGAACAAGGAACACAGACGATTACTCACGAGAAGTGGAAGAAAAAAGAAGAAGAAGAAGAAGAAGAAGAAGGAGGAGGAGGAGGAGGAGATGTAAAAGGAGAGAGAGAAGGCGGAGGAGAAGAAGAAGAAAAAGAAAAGGCAGAAGATGAAGATGAAGAAGAATAAAACGAAGATAAAAGCTTGCCTAACAACTTCTCATCACAATATCTCTTTCTTTAAATGGGCAAATCCATGAATTATTGGACAAATCACAAATTAGATAAATTGCTCTATCTCAAATCATATTACATTTTAGTGGTTTGAATGGGTGACAATCATGAAAAAACAATGGGGGACATTATTTCTACTCTAAATTGTTCATCTTCAACAGCACCCTCTAGGAGAATCAGAACCATACATGAAATACCACATGTGGGACTAGTATGAATAAATCTCAGTTTTATGAAAAATTATCATTAATTCTGCAGTTTTTTCCATGCCAACAGCCTCTTCTCATTGTTTTGAAAGTATTAAAGCCCCACATATGCATACTAAATCTGAAAAAGACATGAATAAATGTAAATTTGTGTGGATGGACAAAATGTAACGTAAATAACCGTATAACTAACCATGTTTTTGATCTTGTAGTTAAAAATGAAAAGATATTTAATAATAAGTTATATATCAAATAACTTATCAAGACACCACAAATAGCATGAATACAACTGTTTGTTTCAGTTGAAAACAGGTTGACGAAAATTTGAGGACAAAGACTTGTCATTTTTTTACCATGTCCTTTTTATGTAACGTAACTAACCTAAATTAAAGTTCTTGTTATTACCCACTAAAACATGTCTCATGATTTTGCTTCATGTTATGAAGTAGGTGCCAGTCTAGAGAACTGACATTACCAAAACAGATAAATAATATCAAAGCATATTCATTAAAGAGCAAATTGTTGATAATTGTCATAAGTAACGACAATATATGGAATGCATGTTTAAGGGGGGGGACTTACGGTCACACTTGTTTTTAAAGACACTATATAACACTGTGGAAGGCCCGTTTAAAAAATTGTCAAACTTTGCCATCTGACATATCTGACAGTGTTTGAATGGACAAATAAACACCCTAGAACACAAAAGTTTGGACAGTTATGCCGTCACTAGTACAATATGTGCAGATACAAACTGGTACATTAATTTTATATCGGGCGATAGGAAATTCTGCAACACAGCAGTCTATGGAGAAAAGCTGGAATCAGCTTTTCAATCAACGATTTTCACTTTTTTAAAGCACTTAATGATTGTTTTACACCGCAATATTTTCAGGGCTTCATTTTTAGACTGCATCAAAGACACTAGTAGCATGGGGAATCATGTAGCTCAGATTTTTTAAACTGGAAACATTGTTATACAGTGCCTTTAATTGTTATTACATGTGTTTAGGAATATTGAGTGTTAAATGTGTAATGTTCTTGTAACATTTTGTACCTTTAATATCAAGGTGCTTGCAACAATAAAACAATAAAAAAAAGGTAGTGTAGAAATGTCAATATTGTTATGTTAAATATTAGTTATCCTGATTCAGTGAAGCCAGACCCTTATTATAAATCTTGATCTCTATATCAGTGTCAGTAGGTGCATTCACATTACAAATCTTTGCGAAGTTTATCTTCTCGAAGACTTCGCGAAGTTTGGCTTGATCGTTCACACTGGGGCAAAACTTCGAGAAGATTTACTTCCCGCGAAACTTCTCGAAGATTTGGAACGCACTGCGCATGTGGAGACAATCAAAATGTACGGAGATTTTGCTACAGATTGATCAGGAATTTTGTTTCTGCGATGATCTAATGTCCTTTACATTTCATATTTATTTTAATGAAAGTATACCAAGCTCACACAAATATTGAATGAGTTTGGACGTATGTTGCTGCGTACAAAACGCACGTAAATATCCGAGCTACATGGTATACTCAAGTCATAAGGTATTCAACTCCATGTTTGTGTACAGTGCGCATTTATGTCCCCACACCGGTAATGGGCTGAGGCTCACGGGATATAACTTCCCGAAGTTTGTGTTCACACTCAAAATGTCGCGGGAAGTTTCTTGATGTTCGGGAAATTTCCTACAAAGTTGTGGGAAGTTTCGCGAGAAGTTTCGCAGGAAGTTTCACGGGAAGTTTGTGTTCACATTACCAAACTTCGCAAAGTTAATCTTCGGGAAGTGAAACTTCGCAAAGTTTGCTGTAAGTGTGAATGCACCTCATGAATGTGTACTCAGATTGGGTAGGACCTGGCACAAACATCAGTTTATGTTGACCAACCAAATGTTAAGTAAAACACTGTTAACCCGTTGGAGACAATTTGATTTCATTATATAACACATTTTCCATAGACCCCAACACGAGTTAACTCGTACTTAGTCTCCAATGGGTTAAGTGTGCACATCCCTGACAGCAAGCTATCACAGGTGAATGACAGAGTGTAAAGAGATTAACAAACATTTATCTGACAACAGTCACTGTAAAGGCTGCTCTAACATCTACACCTCAGCTCTATTCACTCCAGTTAGGCTTCTGTTTGTGGGTTCTATTGTCAGTCAGCACTGAGTAAATGTTTGCACAGAGGATTTTTTTTCCTATGCTAAGATGCAAAGCAAACAGAGACATTTTGTGTGATATTGTCATCAGTATAAATCCAATAGACTACATATGTAGAAATGTTTTCACACAAGGACCAAAGCACAATTTGTAAATGCAGTGATCATAGAGTTACTGACCATACACAGGAGAAAAAAATCTTTGTGGACAACGGGATTAAAAATTTGTAGTTTAGAGGCCTGACCAGGTTTCTGGGTATGTGTCATTCAACCAGGGCAGTAGACAGACAGGGCATGTGTACATATGTACATGTATGCAGCGTAGCATGCGAAAGTGCATAGATCATCACATTTAAAGCGGTCGATCGGACAAAATTTTTGTCAGTCTCTCACAAAGTATTCTATTGTCACCCCAGACATCAGAAAACAACATCAATTGGTAACAGCCTACAGGGCACACTGTCAAGTTAAGCCTAAAATAGATTTATCTTATTCATCACAAATCTGTTTTTCTCCTTAGGTGATAAATCGTGTTATCGATGATGTTTTTTCCACGATAGTCGAAAGAGATTTAGATCAAATATCGCCACCTCTAAACAAGATCTTGGAATTATTATAGATAGCATATTGCCTCAACTGTGAATAAAGCATCCTTGGTATTATCAAACATACTTCGACAAGGACACTTTTATTCCGTTATACACCTCTCTAGTAAGGTCCATTCTGGAATATGGAAACATTGTTTGGAGTCCTTGATTTGCTGTCGATGAGGACAAAGTTGAGAGAGTACAAAGAAAAGCAACAAAACTTGTTACTAATTTTTAGTCATAGAGATCTACAGTATGTCAAAAGACTGAAAGTACTTGGTTTGCATTCTCTAGATTGAAGGAAAAGGGGTGACATGATAGTAACATATCACATTCTACATGGACTGGACAGAATCTTCAGAATATTTTTTTCCAAAGTCCTATTTAATTAGTCAACAAGAGGCACTCGAGTCAGCAGGAGGCAACACAAGGTGAGAAAGGCATCGTTTAAGTCAACGTGTCATTTAACGACTGGAAAAGTCTCCCAAGATAAATGTCGTAAAGAATGCACCTTCTATTGGGGTGACTGAACGCGTTACACATTAGTGTGGGACAAAACAGCTCCCATAGGCAATACACCCGCTCATATGGACGATGCGTGTTGTGCGCGGAGGCAGAGCCCGAAAATGTCACGGTTTTTTTCAAGAAGCCTCAGTATTTGAGGTGATATTAAAAATAAGGATCCGCTATGAAAATACTTTAGTGTTTGGTATCATATGAAAACAGCACATTTTTCTCCATACTACCATGAAACAGGAAAGTTAAGTTCCAAAAATATCGTGCTCCAAACTGTCGACGATAACATTCGCTATCGCTGTTATATCCAAAGATTGTTGGACCCTAGAAACTTCCCATTCGGATTTAGACATTTTCGGAATGTACAATCCATTCATGAGGTTAGTTTTCGGCCTAGCTTCATCGATCCTATTGTAAAAACGCTCCGAAAACACCCTTGTCCGTATCAGCGAATTCAGGAGGCGGGCCAGAATTGCATGCGCACCCAAGCGCCACGCGCTAAGATGTCACGTTGATTGACACACTACATCAACGTCCAATGTGAGCGCGATCTTGGGCAGCTGCAGATGGCCCGCATCATGTTTTGCAATCAACATGCGCCTGGCAACAAGACCTATTTTTTAGCCACCCCATGCACTGACCCCGCCTACTGTGTCCGCAGCATGCTCAGCTGCGGAAATACAGCCAATCAGCTTTCGTTATTTTTCACTGAGAAGATTGGACTTCGAACCAACCACGCAGCAATTACATGTAACATCGTGCCGCGGCCTGTGACGCGTGGTGTAAGGCTTAGAAACATGATTTAACAGGGAAGGCGAGTGCGTAGTGTACGTACGTAAAATCATTAACTTCATGGGAATTCCCTTCCGTAAAAGCACAGAAAATCATTGGGGGAGGAAGCGAAAGAATCGCGGATAGCGCTACGCTAAGCGCTGAAGCTAGCAACAGGCGCATGGCGTGCCTCATCTAACATGGTCGTACGAGTACCCAGCTGATTACGGCAAAAGTGTGATACGCTGTGTACCATATTTTCTGCTGCATTTCCCCAAAATTGTACTAATATACACCGATTTTGCAGGCCTATATCTCTGATTGAAACATCGAGAAGAATGATATTTGAACAGAGTATTATGTAATATTATTTTATCAAATATGAGTTGTTTTCTTCAAAATTCCTTATAGAATTTAAAAATAATTTATCCTTCATCACCCTACTTCTGTTACACATTCTTAAAACTCAGATTGAAATTTTCTGAAAAGATGTAGTTTACAAGCCTTCCACCACTCGAGTCCCAATGCACAGTACTCAATAGTCTATTCAGTAGACTTGTATGAAAATCAACCGTGTGCTGGTAGACTGGTTGTTCACAGGATCCTTATCATCTCCGCTTTCTGACGAGGATGATGATGATGATGAATGTCTTACAAAAAATTCATCAAGTACCACTCTCGAGTCTCGTACCCATACAATACATGACAAGTAAGGGGTGTATAATGCAATAGATTGCTATACCAATTAGCACCTGTTGTATTCTCCTCTTGGCAAGCCAAATGGTTCATTCACGGTGGATTCGGCATGGGACGGGTTCCAACCTTCCTTAAAATTTGTAAATGTTATAGATTTTTTTTATTAAGAATGAAACTGTTTTGTCTTTTGAACCAAACTTCATACCTGAGCTGATTAGAAGATCATGTGGGTTTTTTTATTCGTTAAAGCTGAAAATATTTCATACATCTATGAAATATCGAACTTTCGGCCTTGTTTAATAAATCAATACACAAGCGTCAAGCTATCACCAGTAACACTCTCGTACTCGTGAGGTGAGGCGTGAACTGCACTCGACTGCGAGTGCAACGCCAGGCAGAAAGCTCATCAGCCAACAGGCAGAAAAAATGAGCCCCTTATTGTCTCCTAACATTTTCCCCTGTTTGGAATAAAAATGGGAACTAAAACATTTAGGTATAGTAAACGAACAATAAAATATGAAAAGAATTACTTACCCCTATCTCCAAAACCCCAAATTTTCGGGGGGGGGGGGGGGGTTTCCACACAGCGTACCTGGTTGTCTTGTGAAGGTGTTGAAAATTTTTACCTCGATTGCTGGCAACCAATCATCGATATTATCGTAACCATACGGCGTAAGCCCACAATATTTCTGACTGGGGATCAGCCAATGAAAACTGCCAGCAGGCTGTTTTCAATCGTCTTGACTTCTATTTTTCCTTCGAAATCAACAAATTTTTTTATGATATAAAATCCCATTTGTAACATAATTTTAGAGTAAAAATATAATTTACATCCAAATATAATTTTTTTTACGTATAATAGTCCCTTTTATAAATGAAAAAATACAAATAAAATAAAATGTTGTTGACACTATGAATCTGTGTATCAAATTGGTGTCTCTTTGTTTCAGACCTCCACAGCTTCGAGGGCGATTTTCGTGAGCTTTTACCCTACTTGCCCCATTGCAATTAAGAGTGCTGTTAAAAAAAAAAATTGGGGTCCCCCCTACCAAATTGGGGGGAAATAAAATTACTACTGGTCAAAGACCTACTTGCTGCAGGTTGTTTTTGCCTGGCGATCGTGTGTAAGAAAGTACGGGTGTCGTGAACACTAATCGGAAAACATGCGAGTAAAATACGTCACAATTCAAAATTGATATCAATTTGTCTGTAGTACAATAAATGACGAATCATAAAGTTTGAAAGTGCATTTGGACATACCAAACGAAATTATAAAGCTGTTTTGGACATCATTTTTTCTGCGCAAGCGCCGATTTTTCACACGCACGACAACATCCGTAAAATTACGATTTTGCGGATCATCACTGATCTATACCACAGCGGCACTCACCATTGGCCTGCCGTTTTTCCGTAGTGTGCATCGCAACCAAAAATGATGTAATCAGTTGAAAATGAATAGTTTAAATTGTACATCGACAATGAATGAATAAATGAATGTAATATGAAGGCCGCCTTATCCCTGGACAACTCAACATTCTTTTTAAGACGTATTGCAGAGTATCTCTGTTAATCAAATCATGCTAAAACTGTCTAAAATTAACAATTTCCATCGTACATTCCTAGTCCGAAATTCCGGACGTGAGTCACGCACGGCGGAGAATTTTGCTCAGTCCCCACTTCATAGATATTCATGTTGTTAAGTAATATACAAACTAAGTGAAGAAGCTTATGAACAAGACTACGATCGAATGGTAATTCCACCAAGACCATATATGGATATATAACAAGCAAGAGGGCGCCGTGGCAACGAAACAAGAAATCGCAATGCCATGTCGGAGGTAAATCCAATCGATCCAAAATTGTACATTCAATTAGTTTTTTTTCCACTATTTTTTGATACCGCCGCACAAATGATGACTTTTTTTTCAAGGTCTTACAATATTTTTAGCAGTATAAAATCAGTAACAATTTTTATTTTTAATATGTGCTATAACACCATCTTAAAGATCACACACTCAGCTTTCATGTACCAACTGGCCAAGGAATTTCATCACGGCAACCCACCGAAAACTAAACAAAGAGTCATTAACACATAACAGAAGTCGGCACGCTGTGTGCTTGCCGACTGCCGCGGACAGACTCGAACGACCACCTAAGTAGTGAGAGAGATTAGGTACTTTTTAATTTTTTTTTAGAAAACACGACCAAGTTTTGGTGCATCCAAAGCCTTGAAAAAGAAGAACTTCACTAGCACGGCCCAAAATATTGTGATATCATGTAACAACAATTATTTGTTATAATTATTTTTGTTCTCTTCACTACAAAAAATCTTCTGTCAACAAATGCGCTGCTTAGTGCTGAGACTAGCATCGATAAAAATTAGTTGAAAATAATCCCACACTTCAAGCTTTCCAGTGGTACAAGTTTATTCTATAGGTTTTTGCTCCTTCATTTTCAAATCGGACAAAAACTAAAAAAAATGACCCGGTTCTGGCGCGCACGGCCCTGGTTCTTAAACGTCTTGAAAAGAATGTGAAGTAAATTATGTAACGCTTTGGATTGTAATATGCACAGAAATTAGGCAAGATAAATGTTATCGGGTCACAGGTTAAGGTTCATGACACTTAACCAGAACTGGCTTATTTATCAATAATTACAGAAAATGGGAACACCTCTGTTTGGCGATAAGGTGCCCGATTGTGTAACATTTGCTAAAATCACTTTGTCACTGGTCAAAAGTGAAGTCATAACTTTATAAATTGTGCTATATTTCCAAGAATAGACCATCAAACCATTAATGAAGTCCAATGATTATAATGGAACTATTTCGTTGCGTTAGAATCTCTGCAATTATATCATAGTCAAAACATATTTCACTCAAAGTTCAAGTGGGCACTTACATTTATAAAGGACTGTAATTTTTTACATGGTATTCCTCATCAGTGTCACACGCCATGGAAGTGCATATGCTTATGACCAATCAACTGACGCAAGGACAAAAGGCAAAACATATAATAGAATTTAATGAAGTTGGATGTATGTCATCAATACTGTGCAGAATGCGGTGAGAGAGCTGTTTATAACTGATCAGATCTTTGGTTGGAAAATTATTGGGCATATTTTACATAAACTTTATTTTACTTTCCAGTGTAGCTGGTTAAAATTTTAAATGCTTTACTTCTTCAGGTAGATATCTACGTTCTAGCCACGCTTCTCGGGACTAGTGACGTTTAACGAAACCCTTGCCGACCAG
>JZLH01S0026746.1:13447-26223 GCA_001188425.1 Eucidaris tribuloides | reverse complement strand
TGGAAATAAATAAATACAATACAAATGCTGGCAGAAGGGCCTTAACAGTAGTTACACTACATTGCCTCTAACTTGAAAACCACTGGCCCCTTTCACATGAAATCAAAGTAGTATGATATTTTAGATCCTTCTGTCAGTCTGTCAAGTGTAAATGTCAATTAAAACTATATTTCTCAAATTAGAGAAAATTCACTGCAGGCCCTTCTGCCGGCCACTCGAAGCTGAATAGTGAATACAATAGTTAAATTGTTATTGTGCCTTGTAGTGGAGCAGATAAAAGCGATTTTGAGCCATAATCGTTCAGTTGATGATACAAGCATGAAATTTGGCACAAATGTAGAGTTAAGGTCAATCTTTCAGAAAAAGATCCTGGCCACGTAAAAATCCAAGATGGCGGCCATTTTCCAAGATGGCTGCCAGGTGACAACATGATTACGAGATATTTGCCAAGTTTTTGTTGGATGTGGGTCAAAATTGTGTCAAATTTCAATTTTGACCTTGGGGTAGATGTCTCATCGGGAGTAAAAGGTCATCAAAAGGTCAAAGGTCATTGGCAGGGGTCAATGACCTGTTTCAGTTCAATGTTAGGTCTTTTGACCAAGTTTCTATCATGTTGCTCCAATTGCACAATTGTGATCAAATTTGGGTGGTAGATATCTCAAAGGGAACTTAAGGTCATCAAAAGGTCAAAGGTCACCTTGGTGTCAGTGACCTTTTTGAGCCCAATGTTGAGTTTTTGAGCAAGTTTCTATAATGTTGCCCCAATATGGGTGTAGATGTCTCATAGGGAGTGAAGGTCACCAAAAAGTCAAAGGTCACCTTGGGGTCAATGACCTTTTTGAGCCCAATGTTGATTTTTTTTAGCAAGTTTCTATTATGGCCCATAACTTTGCCCTCATTTTCATAATTGTGACCAAACTTGGATGGTAGATGTCTCATAGGGACCTGAATGTCAAGAAAAGGTCAAGGTCACTGGCAGGGGTCAACGACCTTTGTGAACCCAATATGTTTTTGACCAACTTTCCATTATGTCCCGTAACTTTGACCCCTTTCGCCCAATTGTGACGGAACTTGGGTGGTGAGTGTCTCATGAAGCTGGAGATCACCAATAAGTCAAAGATCACAGACAGGGGTCAAAAAACTTTGAACCTGGTGTTATATTTTTTAGCAAGTTTGTATTTATGCGAAACTGGGCGAGACACATTTTGGCCATCGCCTTGTTCCTTGTTTACCGTAGTGACAACATAGCTTGGAAAATGACTGCCTATCTTGGTAATTTTTTTGTGGCCAGGATCTTTTTTCTTTCTTTTTATGGGACATAATAGACACTTGACTTAAAAAAAACTTAACATTGGGCTCAAGAAGGTCGTTGACCCCTGCCAATGACCTTTGACGTTTCGGTGATATTAGATCTCTATGAGACATCTACCACCCAAAAGTTTAGTCACAATTGTGCAAATGGGGGCAAAGTTATGGGACATAATAAAAACTTGCTCCCAAAATTACATTGGGCCCAAAAAGATCATTGACCCCTGCCAGTGACCTTTGGCCTTTTGGTGACCTTCAGCCTCCAATGAGACAGTTTCTATTATTTTCCATGACCTTGCCCTTTTTTGCACAATTGTGACCAAACTTGGGTGGTAGATGTCTCATATGAAGCTAAGGTCACCGAAAGGTCAAAGGTCACTAGCAGGGGTCAATGACCTTTTCGATTCCTAGGTTAAGTTTGGCCACAATTGTGCAAAAGGGAGCAAAGTTATGGGACATAATAGAAACTTACCTAAAAATTAAGCTAGGAATCAAAAAGGTCGTTGACCCCAGCCAGTGACCTTTGACCTTTCCGTGACATTTAGCTTCATATGAGACATCTACCACCCAAGTCTGGTCACAATTGTGCAAAAAAAGGGGCAAGGTCATGGAAAAATAATAGAAACTTGCTCAAAAAACTTAACATTGTGCTCAGAAAGGTGATTGACCCCTGCCTCTGACCTTTGACCTTTTGCTGACCTTCAGCTTCCTATGAGTCTTCTTTCACTTAAGTTCAAAGTTGAAATTTACTCAATTTTGACACACATCCAACGAAAAAAGTGCAATTATCTCATAATGATGTCATCTGGCAGCCATCTTGGAAAATGGCCGCATCTTGGAATTTCGTGACCAGGATCTTTTTCTGAAAGAGCGATCTTAACTCTACATTTGTGCCAAATTTCATGCTTGTATCATCAACTGAACGATTCTTAGGGTTATCTGCTCCACTATTTGTAGAAGTTTCGCACTTGTTGCAAAATCGCAGAGGTATCTACCTCCACGCTTGATTTGTTGATTTTTTTATTGATTTAGAAAGGAATGGAACGAGTACATGGACTTGAACCTGTACAACCTATTGTTTTCCGGGCAGCAGCATAATCATCAGGCTGTACGCTAGCAAAACGTCTCGGTTAATTAAATTCAAACCTTAACTATTCAGAGTTCAGCTCAGTCAGCTCACCAACATTTTGTAAACATATTCCAGGAATGACACACTTGCAGAGAAAAATTTTCTGCAAGACCAGAAATTCTTTCTGCATGTGCAAACCTTTCACTTATCATAATATATACTGATTTGTTCTTGTACACCCCATCTTCTTGTTCTCGTTCTTCTCCTTTTCCTTCATCATCATCATCGTTATCATCATCATCATCATTGTCGTCGTCGTCATCATCATCATTATCACCATCACAATTCACAACCACCACCGTCACCACCTTCTTTGTCGTCTTCGTCTTCTTCTCCTTCTTATTCTCCTCCTCCTTGTTCTTTCTTCTAGTTTTCTTCTTCAACTGTTGTCTTTTTTCTCTGTTTTTTTCTTCAGTGCGATGCCCTACTCATAGATAGAATTAATAGAGTATATCAAGTTATCACTTATCCGTAACGGTGTTATCCTCAACATTAAAGTAGTAGGCTAACATTGTGGAGCTTCAATTTAAAAAAAAAAAAGTCAAACTTTGATATCTGAGCTACATAGTAGTGTTTAAATATAAACACCCTAGAATACAAAAGTTTGGAAAGTTATGCTGCCCAAGAGCATGGTATGAATGAATACACAATTACTGCCCCCCCCCCCCAGTACAAATTAGTCAGACTTATAACACAGTTATCGAAGGAAGTAGAGAAGGTCATGAGAAGATCACAATGGAAATTGTAGATGTTTACTCTTTTAAAGCACTAAAACGTCGCTATGTACTCCAATATTTTTTCAGCGATTTACTTTTATACCTTACAAAAGAGACTTAGAGCATAGAGGAATATGTAGCTCACTTTTTTTAAACTGTGGTCATTGTTAGCTTGTGGCTTTAAAAATTGTGTCATTGATTTGCACGTCAAAAAACACCTAAATGAATGAAATCAGCTGAAATCATATCCAATGTGAAGATTAATATAAATAAACACCTCTCATAGAGACTTGGGGTAAAATATTGAGTTTTGGTGAAAATCTAGACGGCTAAACTTCACCCTTTTTTCTTTTTTAAAATTACTCAGAAGCAATTTCAAAAAATCCGCGACGTCAAACGTGCACGTGCCGTTCCAAAATTGTCCGATCAGCCGTTAGCCAAAGGTCGTGCGGAGGTTAGCCGTTTAACCAATTAGTGCGCTCCGCTGGTCTTGGGACGATACACATAACCGCGATTCGCAGTTTGAGCAAACTTGAAACTCACAGAAAGAACAACATTCTGGTAACATTTTTTCTCATAAAACAACAAATTCATGACGTATCTCAAACTTTCAACACACCAATTGTAAGTAATAAACTACCGTTTGGTATTGATAATGAAGGGAAGTAATGGACTTGCACATCCCTGACAAAATTTTTAAACTACATTAAGGGCTACTTCCCCTTAAGGTAGATTCGGGACAGTCTAAATCTGACAGTAGCCGACAAGGGGCTATTATACAAAATTTGATAAAAGCCTGTTTTAAACGCCGAGCATAAGGCGGGCATCCCCGTAGCGTTTCGACGTTTATTAAGGCAAGTGGACAATGCTAAGAGGGTAAACAACACCACCGACAAATAACAAAAAGTCGATATTATCGATTCAGTCGAGGTGTTCTTCGATCGGATCGGAACAATCAACAGATTTCGAGCAAACGGTTTCGGAAAGTGAATAAGTGCTCGTTTACACCTGTGGAGCCAGAGAAAGGAGTTGATGGAGGTATAAAAGCTGATCTAGGGAACTTGTCGCGTGTTTGCCGAATCATTCTTGGATGTTCCATATTTTTCTGTTCATGTGAGACGAATTGCGGTTGGGATTCGTCTAGTTTGGGAGATAACTTTCGTTTTGGAGTAACGTTGCGAACGCAGTGAGATCGAGGCTGCTGGACATAATCATACTAGTAGGGGTACGACAACAATAAGACCAGGTAAGCAATCAATTACTTGTTATACGCTGCGAATGGAATCACCAAGTCATTTTAAATTAATTATTTGATTTCCGTAGATTAGTCCTGCGACTTGGCGCGCCGGAATATTCATACTGTATAGACGAAAGCATGTGCAGCGGAGATGGTGTCTTCTGCTTCATGTATAGAGACCAAGCGGTAACCTATGGCTCGACACGCTTTCTTGAGTCCTGTGATGTAAACATACTAAACATAATATTGATCCATGATGCTTGTTTTTACCTTCATGGTACAACATTCTGCCCTGTATTATGTAGAAGAACAATGGAGTCACGATGCTTGTTGAGGGAAAATCATTTCATGTGTGCAATATACGAAACACGAGTAGTCATGGTGTAAAGTGTATACACGGCAAAGAATGAGGGGGAGTTTTAGGGTCTTCACACATGGTAAAATCTTGTGAGTTGTATTATGTATACGCACGCACGACAGAAGAGATACACAGTTAGACAAACGGACAAAACACACAGACATCTAAACTGATAGACACATACAAACAGATAGACGGTTAGACAGATAACAAACCAATAAACATTATATCATTTAAATTAGATAGACACAAAGATTGTGTAGATCTAGATGGGAAATGGAGGTTATTGTCTATAAGTTTATGCGTCAAGTACGTGCTTTTAATAAGATTTGTCACAAAATCGCCTGTGGTTTTTGCCTTCCTATAAGATTTCCCCCTTGCGCCACCCATAGTTTTATACAATGTATAATATTATTTTTTTTTTCGATTTTGAGAAATTTGGACTTGAAGCTGTTTTTTTTTACTCACACTGCATAGGATTAATAAGCAAAACTATGGCCATTTATTGTAATTATTGTTATAGTGGTTGCTCGAATTACGACTAACGCCCTATAGGTTATCCCATGAGGACGAGGAAAGGCCTCTGCATTTATTGGATCAGAAGTGATGCGGTGCGAGTGTGTCTACTCGGACTGCAAGAACACGTCGCATGGTCTGTAATCTGAGACCACCGGAAAAAGGTATTTTTTTTTTACCAACAAGCGAACAGAAAAAGGGGTGGGGCTCTTTGGAACAAACCCCCCCCTCAAAAAAAAAAGAAACAAAAAATAAAAAGGGGTCATCAGAACGGCCACAGCATATTGAACGCACCCATCGCCAAACATTTTCCTTTTTGGAAGACGCGCGATATAAGAGCAAATTAACAGCAAGTTTATCTATAAGTTCAGCAAACGGGTTCATAAATACGCACATTAGGGATATGAAAGGTTTATAATTATAAGCAGTTATCTGTTAATCTAAACAAAAATGGAAATAATTATAGACCAGGATGAAACACTGGAAGGACGCCAAGGAGACAATGAGTAAAGTTGAATAACATAGATATAAGAGGGGAAACATTATGTGATAAGAACATTCATGAAGTTATAGAAGATCTACTTTTTTTGTGTACAGGTATGTGCAGACGCAGATTTACCATCAATGGGGTGTGCCATTCAGAATAAACCGGTGGTATCGAATATGTCAATGTGCGATGTTGCAAACTTAAAGTGGACTCCAAGAATTTAGAGATATCCCATGATGGTGGGGGGGGGGGACAAAATAACATTACGAAGGAACGAAATAATATTGCGACGGAACGAAATAATAATGCGATGGAACGCAATATCACATGGTGTTTTTTTTTCATGTCACCCCACGGACTCCATTTTAATTTTTATCGTACAACATTCTTGTCACTCAAGCTTTTCTGCCTCTGCGTGCTACCCAGAAAGATAATCATTAATGTTCGTGTGGAACTAATCGCGTGTACATGCAAAGGCCGTGTCAACAAACTCGGAACTAATGAAGGTCCAATTATTAGGATAAAACGATTACACGTTCTTCTATAATGGATCTTTCCGACCGTTTAAGAATGGACTATTGATCAACCGAAAAGGGAAATCGTTTAAGACGCCTGCACGCGGTCGTGGTGAGAAAAAAAACAACAGAGATGATTGGTAGTCGTGCATGTTAAGAACAATTTTTGGTGGTGTGCGAAGGTATCTAGATCTTTTCATAAAAGAATAACAAACATCAGTTTTGAGGATTATCTTATTTTCATTGATTTACTTTAAAGGGGGTGTAGGCTCATCATCATATCATCATCATTATCATCATCATCATCATCATCATCATCATTATCACTATCCTTATCTTTCCTAATTTCTTTCTTCTTACTCCTCATTATTTAAGACTGCCTCCTCTTTCTGTCTTATTCTTTTCTCCTTTTCTCCAGCTTTTGCTACTGTTTTTCTTCTTCTTTTCTTCACACTCTTCTTCTTCTTCGCTATCTTCATCGTCACCGTCATCATCATTCACCAGGCTGTCTAAACAACTCCATTTGAACGCGATAACGTATAAATAATTTTTGTTTACTCTTAGCTCTTTACATGTTTGCGCCATAAAACATACGCGGTATGCACCCTTTATGTAGGTCGCACACGCCTAATTACTCTGGAAATCCAGAAAATGTGCATTTGATCACCCAAAGAATGAGACATGTTAATTTGAATGGGCGGCTGCCAAGAATGGGTGGATTTGATTAAGTATTAAATGAAATTTCTGATAGGGGTTGAGTGGTTCTTCATTGCTGTTACAGTGAAAGAAATTCATGAATTTGGTAGGAACTATTATAACATGGCCAAGAATACGGCTTTGAAATTCAAGTACACAGGCGCAAATCGCCGTGAAAATTCTAGGAATTTGTTTAAGGGGAATTCCCTTGAGAAAACGCTGGTCAACACTACATCTCCTGGAGATAATTCAATTGAGGAATAATTGTTCTATCATAGAATATTAGTTCCAATATTCCCTAATTAACTCTGATTTTTAACAAATTTTCAAAGTTGATGCTTTTAACATTATTCCCTATGGGGCTTGAATTAGCTGTGTGCACCCTTTTAAGGAACATCTGAATCCGCCCTTGATGAAAGTTTTATTGTAACTAAATTATTAATTAAATATTTATCAAATATTTCCGCGCATTGCAGTTTCGGTATAGAGTATACAAACAATACTGACTTCAATTATACTAAGTGGAAACACTCGTTCCACACGGCATGTGCCTACAAAGGAATACAACGCTAAAGGAGATAGCGGAAACCAGTGAGATATTGTGTGTCAACTGGTCAATAGCATTAGTTTGCCGGCTTTGCCCCTTTCCCGTCTTCGC
Organism: Eucidaris tribuloides; assembly: GCA_001188425.1. NCBI lineage: Eukaryota > Metazoa > Echinodermata > Echinoidea > Cidaroida > Cidaridae > Eucidaris > Eucidaris tribuloides. Next base: position 18,603 of record JZLH01S0026746.1, on the reverse strand, counting down.
TTTCGCTTTAACAATCAAAATAATATAAAGCCCAAAGACCCTGAACCATGACAAACAACCCCCAAAATAAACAAACAAACAAACCTGACACTGCTATAATGTAGTATATCGTGGTGTTATTTACCGTTAGCGGGCTGACCGTTAGATGGTAAGTGTGCAATGGCTTCAAACACTTCTAGTCGTTCTCTTTTTCTTTTTGGTCAAAAATGGGAAAATCCTATGCAATCCACCACTGCTTTAAGTTCCAAATCAACAGTGTTTAGAAAAACAGACAACATCCTTCTTCGCGCAATAATGTAGTTCAAGTGTATAACAATGCTCAAAACAAACAATAAAGTGGGTATTTGCTATGTGCACGGCTTTAAGTTTAACTCTCGTTTTCCGCCGTCATTGTATTGACCTAGGAGCTTCTTCATATTGACCAAAATCGCTTAATTACCCACATGGGTGAATAAGACCGACTTAAAATGTCATCAAAATGATCAAAGACGTAAGCCTCTTATCTCAACGCGGTTTATAGTTATTGATGAGTCCTTTTGAAACCCCTATTGTACCTAGCTAGCGACAGCCGTCTTTTGCTACTACTGCTGCACTTTTGCGGATTTGCGGAACACAATGAGTTACATGCAATAGCCTATTATTATGTTTGCATTTCCTCTTTTTGTAAATTCAACAGGGACATTTGAATGCTTACAGATACTCAGTGATAGGATAGACCAAAATTCTTCAGAAACCGCGTAAAACCATTGATTGGCTTCCATCCTTCTCTTATTATCTTGCCGACCAATTTGCGTAAGGCCATGCAAGTAAGTAATAGCTTTACCAGACGACAAACCTTTGTTGCTCATGGTTTAGTAAGAGTCAGGTCTGAAACGACGTAATGCTGTAGACACACCTTCTATATGGCCTTGTTTAACAGAGTTGTGTTATTGGATTTGCACACGTCAAAAAACATCTATATTGAATCAAATCAGCTGAAATCATATCCAATGTGTAAGATTAATATAAATAAACAGCCTCTCATAGAGAACCTGGGGTAAAAATATTGAGTTTTGGTGAAAAGTCCTGGACGGTTAAACTTCATTGCCTTTTTCCATTGTGCTACAGGAGCAAATTCTTTAAAAAAACCGCGACGTCAAAGCGTGCACGTGCGTTCCAATGGTCCGATCAAGCCGTTACACAAAGGTCGCGAAGGGGATAGCCGTTAACCAATCAGAGGGCTGCGCTCGTCTTGCTATGCGCGTGCACACACACCGCGGATGCGCATTGTTTGAGCAAAATTGAAAACCACAGAAAGAACAACATTCTGGTAACATGTCGTTTATTAGTTTTTCTCATAAAACAACAAATTCAATGACGTATGGATCGTCAAACTTTCACACACCATTTGTACGGTACTAAACTACCGTTTGGTATCTGATAATGAATGGGAAGTAAGTGGAACTTGCACATCCCTAACACAATCTTAAAGATAAATCATTTCAAAACTGCAAGATCCATCAACTTCCCTTCCATCCATCATTACCAAACGGTAGTTAAGTACTTACAAATGTGTGTAGAAGGTTTGAGATCCATAAATGAGAAAAAACTAATAACGATAGCTACCAGCATATTGTTCTTTCCGCGAGTTTAAATTTTGCTCAAATTGCGGATCAAGGTTATCGTGTACGTTCGCAACGACAGCGGAGCACACATTGATGTAGTTCAAGCGGATAAACTTCACGCGACCTTCGACGTAACGGCTGGATCGGACAAACTTGAACTAATGGGAACGGTCCCTGTTCACTGTTGCAAAATTTGAAGTTTAACTGTCCAGATTTTCAGACAAAACTGACGTATTCTACCCAAGGTTTTATGGGCAGGTGCTTATTTATACTAATTTTCACATTGTGAACGATTAACTCTGTACTAGGGGTTAGGTTTATAGGTTTCCGAACTCTATCTTAAACAGGTTAGTGACATGATTGGAACACTTGAAAATGCTTCAGAACCAAAATGAGTTGAAATATATACCAACTATAACACCAGCGTGGAGTGGATCTCGCCGCTGGAGAGGATTTGTCTCTAATTGTTGTATACTTAAGAGAAATCAAGCATGAACAGTAATAGTAGTTTATTCCTATCGGGGCATGAATAAAACATAGGGAACCCAAAAGAGAGCATTCAAGCATGTTTCCCACGAGGGATATTCACATTAGTTTATTTTAGAATGAGTCAACGTTTGACTAATCACGATTTTCACAAGGAGAATCCTTGCATAGTTTACTTGATTCTGAGAGTATTTCCACCCAAGTTGAGGACTATTCCCGAATCATCGTCATTTACACCGGGCATTTACGACATTTAACACTTATAACTGGGGTATAATGACACACTTCTTCTATTCCATACTCTAAGCACACAGAGTTGCCTGGCCCACGACACGACTTAGGGACAAGATAAGCAAAAGAACCCAAATTGAATGACATAATGATGATTAGGCAGGCGCATTTTTAGATAACAAGATACACGGATAACTCGAGTAGTATGTCGAGTACGTGTATTACAGCACTGCAAAAGCGCATATGGACTGAAATCGGCAATCAGGACTGGAAGGGAAAGTGTTGGAGCACAAAACAATAGGTGGAAAAGTAAAATAACAGCTATTATATGGTGTAACATTGTGCAAGAGAGGACGATAGATGGACAAGATGGCAGCCACATACTGTATACATGCATAATGTTATGAATTCAGCCAGTGAGATGAGGTGAAGCTGAGGAGAAACACCATTCTTTCTTATTCATTAGAACTTCAAAAAGACACCCGCCTAATTTCCATCCGGTTCTGCTTGTGCGCAGGTACTTGCTGTTCCAGTGCGAAGATATGGATTCCGAAATCGTAACACACTCATTCAGTTCCACTAGAAAATTCACGCGTGTGTGTGGTCGTGGACATTGTATGAATCCCTTTCGATGAATGATCTCTAGCTCCTCTTGTAACTGAACTGGCAACTTTACTTATTCCTGTTTCGCTCCTGTCAAAATTTGAAATAAACTAACATGGAAGGGTTCTCATCCCTTTCGGCAGTGAAATGTGTAGGCTTTCCTTGACGGGCTCTAATATTATTCTAATTTCCCGACAAGCCGAAAATTCGGCCCTATAAATTCGGATAATCCGGTGAAACCCTGTTTACCCGATCTCGTCAAATCAACGCTGGCTAATTTGTCCATTCAAACTGCATTTCTGTGATCAAAAGATGTTATATTTAACATAAGCCGTCCTCAGCTCCCAGACCACACAAAAATGGATATACACGAGCGAAGTGGATTTATTAGGTACGGTTTGACAGTATACAAACGAGCAGACAGTAAACATCGATGAGTGAGCAATCAATTGAATAAAGGATGAAGTTATACGTATTGAACTATATGAAGAGCCTCGGTTCAAATGAGTATTGCATGATATACACCATTACTCAGCGTAGGTACCTGTCTTTGAGCCAAAAGTTTAACTTCAATTGCGAAAGCAAGCCAATACAAAGAAACTGCACTTTCTAATATCACTTTCCTTATACGACGCCTGTACAAAATATGGGCAACAAATATGTCTTTTCTCTGAAGTAACAAAATATGGACGTAGTTCCCTTCGGAAAATAAAACTCTTCATATACAGATGCCATGTTATACTTATCATTTGCTAAATTACAAACGATACTGTAAAATATTGAGGTATTCACCAGATTATTCGACAAACAGGTACCCAAATTCATGGCGGATTTTGTTAGTTTTGGTGTTTTTGGGCGGGGGGTGGTCGAGCACCTGTGAATAGTTGTTTCTTCAACGCTCCACCCCTTTGTTTAATTTCAACTCACTGTTTCCTTATTGTTCTCTCCTTTTAAGATGTAGAAAATTCTTACATTATTGTCATTTCATTATGTAATTTTTGTCCAGACAAACACATTTTCTATCAATGAAAATAAAGTCAGAATGTTCTGTGAATATATATGTCGTTGATGTTTTTGTATGAAGGTGGTGGTGGTGGTTGTCCTGTTCCTCCCGGTGATTTCCAATTCCCGCCATTTTCTACAAACGAACTTGAATAGTTTTTGCAAATTGTCGGTTATTAGGGTGGTAACTTGGATAAAAACAAAATCAAAATTCGAAAATCTATCGATATACATTCGCTTACAACAATGGTTTTCCCTTCGACACAACCACCCAAGATGACATTAGAATATATCAGTGCTTGAATGCACATTTGAGCAGTCTGCAAGTTTCGGTAATTGTAAAAAAAAAAAAAATCAATCGAAAAATAGCTTAGGTATCTATACTATTCGAATACATTGCTTTATATATGTTTTCCTTCGAACAACCACCCAAATAAATTAGATATTTATATCAGTGCTTGAATGAATGGGTGAGGGAAATCCATCGTGTAACCTGAACAGGTGGGCTACTGGGGCCTGTTTTCATATAGCTTTCGTAAAGTTACGAAAGCAACTTTACGCCACGACTGGTGATACTTTTCCTTGTGTGCTGCATCAGGCATTTACATGTAGCACATGAAGGTATGCACCAATCGGTGCGTAAAAGTCGGTCGTAACTTACGAAGCAGCTTTATGAAAAAACACCACTGGACCTGGAGAATAGTAAAGAAGAGAAGATGGGAAAATACAATCATTGGAATGTAGAGGTGACAGTTTAGTGCTAGGCATCTATTGAGGGTAGATCGGCGAATAAGAGGGCGAGAGATAGAAGACGTGTAAAGTGGATCCGACACACATAAGAGAGATTGGAGGATGGAATGGATATTGCAAGAAAAATGCAATCAAGTGAAACTCCCCTCCGGCTCTTTATGGAGGGTTATGGCATCATGGCTGAACTGATCAGAATTGAACTGAAAACTGTGGGCATTCTGGCCAAAAAAGAAGAAAGAGGTTAAACACTAACAAGGAAAAAATCAGTAGTTTTCGAATTTTATTACAAAATACTTCTGTAGGTAATATTTATCTAAAATAAAAGTAAAAACAAAAACATAACACAAAAAAAATTAAAAAAACATCCACCGAGCCGGATTTTGAACAGCGACCTATAGGATGTCAGTTGTTTATCTAATCTACAGTCCTCGCTCTAGACGAACTGATCTATCGCGGCTGGTAGTGTTTGAGCACAAAAGA
>JZLH01S0026704.1:1611-14701 GCA_001188425.1 Eucidaris tribuloides | reverse complement strand
ACGTGCAATTAGGATAAACCCCTTATAATTCCTTATAAAAGTTAGCCCCCCCCCCTGCCACCAGTACCCTGAACCCAAGAGGCGGCTTGATCCGGCCGTGATCCATCATCCCCCTGCCCCCCGACCCTGCCAATGGGGTAAGCTATGGGGGGCTGCGAGGAGCACCTGTGCCAGGCCCTCCCCCCCGCCCAGGTCCGCCCCCCCCCCACACACAACAAATACTGTTTTAAACGTGAAAATTTTGGGACCTGGGATTTAGAGATAAGAAAAATTGTGGTCTATAAATTGATGCTAAACAATACCATTTATGTCGAAATGGTCAAATTTTCTCACCCTGGAGGGACATCCCCTCCCAGACCCTGCCCAATTTTATCCATAAAACAAATTTGCTACACCTTGGCACTCAACACAAACAACATCAATATCAATATTGCATTCATTCATTAAAAATGGAGGCTTGCAAACGGACATTTTTCAAGGCACAAATGTCAAATTTTCTCACCCTGGGAGGGGTTCCCCTCCCAGACGCTCCCCAAAGATCATGCCACAACACAATGCCACAACCTAAAAACAATACTTCATAACAATTAATTGCAAGATGCTGCTCATTCAGCAAAAGGTGCTCAACAACTACACATTTTCAGACCGAAAAATGTCAATATTTTCTCATCCTGGGAGATGGAGCCCTCCAGACTCTCTCCAATTAACGAGCCACAACCATTTTGACAGCAAAAAAGACATGTCAATATATACATGCATTCATCACAAAATGGCGCTCACACATATTTTCAATGCGAAAAGTCAAATTTCTCTCCCTGGAGGGTAACCCCCTCCAGAAGCCCTCCCCAAAATTAATGATCGACCAATGCAATACATCTCCATAACACTATAAACAATGTCCAATCAAAAATTCATTATGCTCTTCGTCAGGTGCTACCGTGGGTCCACTCATGGTGAGGACCAGCCGCTCAGCCGAATTGCATTTTTGAGATGTGGATTTTAGCGCTTGCGACGCTAAGCGTGCGCCAGGGCGGGATGAAGGGTACGGGCGGGATAGGGTTACCCCTGTCTGTATAGGAATTTATTTTATAGTTGATATGTGTTTGTAATTAATTCATAAGTGTGAAAAGGCAATTCGCGAGCGATCGTAGCAGAGCGAGCGGTTGGAAAACCTTCGAAATTCATGATGAAAAATGCGTTTTGCAGGCCTAGCCAGCATACATATTTTAGTCCAAGAGATAGCCCAGAAATTTACTTTGACAAAAATACGCAGGTCTCTTATAATATTTTGGAGTTAGAACATACCTAGACACATTTGAAAAGTGATTTCTTGAGTGTCGTGAGCTGGTGGAACTTGACGTCAGAGCGTCCAATGACCTCTATTATTGACCCTAATCCTATGTGTCGGTCCGGACCCTATCGATATCCCCGCGCCTTTCTGGCAATATATTTCCTAACCGATATTTTGATATTTTACGCAATGGTGTTAATGAAAAATATTAAAAATATCTATCAAGATACCCATTGTGATGAACATTTGATATATGTATAACAAAGTCGCTCATCTTGGGCTAAAACTCAAAATTTTCACACGATATTTTTCGGATTGTTACTAATGCCAAAAATTAACTAATATAAATAAAACGGTATTTCGTTTTTAATTCAGATTTACACTTCAAACAACTTATCCCACAATATAATATCTAAAAGAACCAAAAAGCTATTCAGCAGGTTCAGCCCATAAGTTGCGTAAGTCATTGAAAGTTTAATGCACCTCTAAATTGCATATTTCCCCTTATATTGTTTTTCCTATGATAATCTAAAACGGATGCACAATTTTCACTAATGGGCTCAAATGAAATTATCACTAATATCTGGTCCAATGTATCCATTGTGAGCAAACATTTGAAAAGTTTAACGTCCCTCATTTTGGGCCAAAACTATCATAATTTTCAAAGTTTTTTTAAGATTTTAGCATACAATTAGTGACCCGAAAATTCAAGTTAAAAAATCATACACACGCTTTGGTTTCGCAACTGATTCAACCTCAGACCTGTGCACAATATAACACCAAGATACCAAAAAAGTTCATTCAGCAGTCAGTCGTCCTCGCAACGGCACTCGAACTTTCAATGACCGCCTAAAATCACATAAATTTTCACCTATATTGTTTTCCTATGATAAATTTTAAACGGATTACGTGTTTTCACATAATGAGGTGTCAAATGAAAAATCAATCCATATCTGTCCAATGATATCCAGTCGCGGGGAAATTTGATAAATTTTAAAGCCCTCATTTTTGGCCAAAAACTTACAATTTTACATTTTTTTCGGATTTTTCCATGAAATGAAACATGATAATATAGCTAAACTTTGTCAATTTAAAGTTTACATTTATATTCTTAATTATTTTGACTTCAGTATAAAACTTGCTTTGCGACAAAACATTGTACCCTCGGAAAAATATCAACATGATATAAAAATATGGGGATTTCAATTCATGATTATTGATTGAATATGAATACATCATCCGATAAGCGATGTTGTGCTATAAGATAAATGGATGTATTTCGGTGGTAGAAAGCGGTGCACTACTTGATTCTGAAAAAAAAATAGCATGCTGAGCTCTTGCCAAAAGAAAATCCTTAACCGTTGAATTATTTATTTTATTTATTTTTTGTCAATATGCAAAAGAATAACCGTTCGAGTAAACAATCAAAATCGATATGAAATATTTCTTGGGACGGAGCTAAATTTGCACCCCGCCTTTGTCAAGAATCTGAGATAGGCAATTTGAGTTCCCTTTCGATACACTGAGGTGTTAATTCTAACACCAATGGTGCTGTCTATACAGTGGCGTATCTAGGGATTATGGCGTCCGGGGCAAACACACAGATATACTAGGAGAACCAGATGGAAAACTCCGCCATTTTATTGGTTATCAAATGAAACGGCTGAGTGGTACTCGCTTGCTCATTAACGAAATTAGCATACACCAAATAAGGATTTGATGAATTATTCATGACCAATTACCATAATAAATTATGCATTGCCTGACAAAATAGTAGTCTGTTATTGAAACCGAAATTGGACTTGTAATGCATTTGTGAATGCCAGTCCGACCAGGTAAACAAAAAATAAGCAGTAAACAAAAAGGTTTATCAATAAACAACATCTTCACACATTAAAGAAAATACGGGTAAAAGTTTTTTATGATTTAAAGTACGTATTTATCAGTACTTAACATCGTAATATTAAAAAGGAGTCTCTTTAGCAGACTAAGCTGTAAGCAACTCGATCGCGCAACCTCACGCGCGTCGCTTGTAATGTAATACATTCATCGCATACCGGACTCCGGAGTAGCACGATGTAAACAACGACATGTTTAATTTGCTGCAATTTAGAAGTTTAAAATGCAGTTTTAGCATAATTCTGACCAAATACGATTTCACTTTTTTTTCCTAGGAATTTGCGGGACATAATTCAGATCGTGAAACTAATAATATGCCGTTTGGCCGTGATCGGACATGACTATTGACGAGCTATTTTTTTTTTTTTTTTTAATTGTCGCTTGCAAAGCCGGCTTTGCCTTTGGTCATATCTCCGGTCGAATCTCAATTCTCAGCCATTATTATGGTTTGCCTTGTTACAATTACATTTCGGTTGAGAAAAGGATCTAACGTTATTAGAACGAACGCATAGTGTAGGGACCTGATTAAGGATCTTATGCCACACGTCACATAAAGTTTTAATTTGAGGAACCTTTATCACTTTAAGAAAGATCAATTAGATCTACGTCGTCTTCGGCAGCGTAAAAAAAATAAAAGTATGAACGACGTTTCTGTATTTTTATTAACCTCATGCAGGCTCATAGACCTACCCACGGCTATCCTAATTGCTTGTTTGTTATTGTTAGCTTTCACAGACATAAAGCTTTGTGGCATTCAAGTTTCAACGTTAGCAGTATTAAGTTGAGTATCTGAATCCGAGTCCGGGTCTCTGAGTCTGATGTCCTATATCGTCTTCAAGAGTCCGGGTCCAGCTGTCTGAGTTGGAGTCTGGGTCCTTTGTCCGAACTGAATCAGTCTGAGTGTGGGATTTGGGACTTCAGTCTGGACTCGAGTCCTACAACATGCAACAATGAACGTTAACCTTGGCCTGATCAGGCCTAATTCGGCGTTTATTAGATTGTAACGTTAAACAAAAACGGGGAAAAATTAGTAAATCGGTAGGCCTATATTATCCAGATCTAACTAACGTAAGAACCTAGACTTCAAATTTCCTGGTCAAGTTCTGACTTCAGTTCGTACATGTTAAATTAAACAAGTATCAAATAGCCTTTATGACTCTAGCCCGGACTTCTTCAGAAGTACTAACGTTAGTACTAGCTAACTTGGTTAGTCTAAATTGTTGAACAAATTTGTGAATGTTCGTAATCAGTATATCCTAATAGTAGGATACTGATTTCCAAAATATTACTAGATCTAACATTATATTACTCTCTTTGGCGCCGGAATAAAAAAAACAATTAACGTTAGATCTAAAATTGACACAATATAGGACTAACGTTAGATCTAGTAGAGTAGATCAACATTAGCCTAATTAATTGTAAAGATCTAGATCTAGACTTAGTCTTTAGACAATATTTGAGGTTGATGTCACAACGATGTTCCCGAACCAGCAATAGGTGGAGACTAAACTTGGCAAGGCCTGACTAACGTCAGTTATTTAACGATTTTTGTCTTTTGAGTTGACAAAATTGACCTACAATAATAGATATATTGTGTGCAATTTGATTATCACTAAGGTCTAGATCTATGTTAAAACTACGGCAAAAGTCAGAATAATCAGCCCTTTCCTAACCTTAGTCTTAAACTTGACGGCCTAGCCTATCATCATTCAGTCAAAACTGAGGCTGAGCTTGGCCTGGGCGCCGGCTGGACGGAGGTAGCTAGTTGCTGCGCTGGTACTGCACGGGTTCCGGTAGATCTAACTTACTGCATTTGTTCTGGCTGACATGACTGAGACTGATAGTGAGTCAGTATCTATTTTCACACTGAAGTTTTATTAATCATCACTCGAAAATATCCACTTTTACGTAGTAGATAAACAGCGGTATAAATAAAACGACCACTTACTTTATGATTTTCGACACAGAATAAGCTGCAACTGAAAGATCACGGGCCCGTCTGCCACGGCGGTCCGCTACCATAACACGTACGTTGCGTTGCCTGCATGCATGCAGTCCGTGCACACGTACACAGCACAACCGCTCGCTGAGTCCGACTGTCAAATACTGATTTTTCACGATTTCCACATCGAAGCGTCATGGATATGTCGTTTGACGAAAATAAAGTTGTTAATCTGCTATGTTTCCTCAAATTGCAATACATCCTCAGTCCTCATCGCAAACATTACGGCTAAAAATCGATGTTTAAGAAGGAAAATCTGCATCCTGTTGTGTCGTGCAATCAGACAAAAACCTAAATGTAAATTTAGGAGTGACGTCAAATAACAAACTGCATATTCATGAATTCTTAATACATATTTATAACATGGCCTTCTTACATAGAAATGGTTTAGCCTTATTTGGCAACCGGAAGTTCCACTAATGAGCTTCCGGTACTCCTCAGGCTCTTCTAATGATAACAAGCAGCCGCCATTTTGAATGTGATTAAGAGATAGCCAATCAGAAAAGATTTTCATCTGGTTCTTCTAGTATATCTGTGAGGAGAACAATGAAATTGCGCCCCCATCTTCCCTCCGCCTAAACGTATTGAGGTAGCAGAGCGACCGAGCGGTAGATTGTCTTTGCAATACCATCAAAACGCAATTTCTTGTGCATTTGATCCATAGGAAAATTAGTAAGGAACACTGCAGTCGAGCAATAATTTCCTTTAATCAAGATTAATAAATGATATTTACTACTTCTTCAAATGACGCGCAAAATTAGCAAACATTTTTGGGAAATTTAGCAAGGCAACCAAAATTCAAAATTCGGGGTTTTTTTATCTTGAACCTTGGTAAACTGCTATTCTATACATTATCGTATATTGCGACGTAGTATTTAAGAAAAGGTTGTTTAAACTTATATCAAGCAAGGCAACTAGAACATAATTTTTACATTTTCTTAAAGCGCAGTTTTGCAATTGCATAGATATGGGGGGATTACGACATCGCAAAAGAAATATGCGAAGAAGCAGAGCGACCAAGCTTTCGAAAATTTTCGTACTTTACCCTATGAAACCATTTTTCTAATGCATTTTACATCATGGACTGGTAAGGAAGGGGCACATAATCCTTATGGAATATAATTTTTCTCCCTTCTCTCTTGTTTCTCTTCCTCTTTTTCTCTTTTGCGATTCTTGCGCCCCCTTGAAAGTGGCGCCTGGGGCACGTGCCCCCTCTGCCCCGCTCTAGATACGCCACTGTGCCTATACACTGTAGATACCAAATGATAGGGTGTTAAACTTTAACACTCTGTGTGTCATTCTAACACCAAATTATTAGTTTAAAACACCAAGTGCATGGGCGGCGACCCCGAACCGAGCGTGGGAGGGTGTGGCAGGGGATACCCCCTCTCACGGCAGGGAATTTGTGAAAATACGAATAGAAAAGACGTGATTCTAGGCATGGTAAACACATATTTTGAACGTACATACTTATGAAGATTATTAGGGATTGTAGTTAGGTTTTCAAAGCATATACAGGAAGTACAGTGTGTCTCAAAAATAATTGTGCAAGTCAAAAGCGCCCTCTTAGGTAATGAGAAAACATTTTTGTGACGTCATACTTACATCACCATCAAGGTCTTAGCTTTCAAATGCCGTTTGTTCTGTTCAGTTTGCTTGTTTTAATTCCTGAGATATGTTCAGTTAACAACGATAAAGGTTAAAATCACAAAATGTGCCACTTTTACTACAGTCCAATTATAGCATCAGGCCCTCTTCCCGTAAGCAGTGACACAGTTGTGATTCCACCGTTTTGTTGTTTACAAGATATCTCGAGATCAAAACAAGCAAATTGAACAGAACAAACAGCATTTGAAAGCTAATACTTTGCCCTTGATGTTGACGTAAACATTTGTCTAAGCAGTATTTTTTAACTGTCAGAGAGGGCGCTTTTCACTTGAACAATTTTTTAGACGTGTTGCAGCATGTCTCAAAAAATTGCGCAAGTAAAAAGCGCCCCCTCCGGCAATTAGAAAATAATCTGGTGACATTATGCTTACATCATCGTCAAGGGTAAAGTCTCAGCTTTCAAATGATATTTGTTCTGTTCAAATTGCTTGTTTTAATCTCGAGATAATTATGTTGTCAAAAACAAAAGGGTGGAATCACAATTGTGTCACTTTTACTCGGGACTGTAATAAAAGTGGCACAATCACGATTTTACCCTGACTTATTTAAATTAACATATCTCAAGATTAAGACAAGCTAATTAAATAAAACTAACGGTATTTGAAAGCTAAGACTATGCACTTCATGTTGATATAAGCATCATGTCACAAGATTATTTTTTTATTGCCAAAGAGGGCGGTTTTGACTTGCACAATTTTTTTTGAGAAAAAAAAGGGGGGAGGTGGGAGAGGGATACCTCCTCCCATGCTAGGAACTTTTTGAAAATACGCATAGAAAGACAGTCTTCTAGGCATGGTAAATACATATTTCAATGGCATATTCTATTAAAATTAGGGTTTTGGGTATAGGGCCTACTTGCAACGAGGCAACCGCGCGGGGGTGGATGTGGGATACCCCCCTCCCACAGCATGATATTTTTTTTTCAGAATACGACTTTAAAGACGTTATTTTAGGCATGGTACATACCTATTTTAAAGATAATATTTTATGAAAATTATTATAGTCAGTTTTCAAAAAGATTTAAGGAAGAGTGTGGAAAAAGTTAAATTTCGTATTCATACTTGCGAGAGTGAAATACCCCCTCCCACTGTAGGAAATTTTCCAAAATACATGTAAAAATAAATGTAACAAATGTAAATAAATACTGTATAACAATAAAAATGTAAAAAATGTAAATACACGCAAAGAAAAAAACGTGTTTTCAAGTCAAGGTAAATTAATATTTTAAAGGTATATTTTACAAACATTCAGGATTTCAAAAAGATGTACACGACCTATGTGTAAAACTGTAATAGAGTCCCTCTCCGGCGCTCTCCCACCCACTTAGTCCAAGAGAATTATTTACAAAATGACCAGGTGTCTTTATATATTTCGGGTAGAACAATCGCCTTGACATCATTGAAAAGTGGATATTCTTGAGTGTCGTGAGTCGGATGAATCAGCACGTCAGAGTCAATGACCCATAATTTAGAGCCCCCCAATCCTATGTACCAGTTTTCTGCATATATTCTCTGAACTGATATTTGAATTTTTACGTCAGTGGTGTCTAATGAAAGATATTAAAAATATCTATCCAACGATACCCATTGTGATGAGATTTTATTATGTTAAAAGTCCTCATTTGGGCTAAAAACTCAAAATATTCACATTTTTACGGATTTTGTACAATGGTGCCTTAAATAAAACTAATACGTTAATAAAATGGATCTTGTTTAATACAATTTACACCTCAAAAACTTTCCATAATATATACTAAAAGTATGACAAAAGGTATGTCGGCAGGTCAAGCCGTATCTGTGCTCAAGGTCATTTGAAAGTTCAATGACCTCTAAATTTACATAATTTCCCCTTATATTGTTTTCCTATAATAAACTTAAACAGATGCATAGTTTTTCACATAATGACGTCAAATGAAAGATATCACTAATATCTGTCCAATGGGATCCAATGTGAGCAAATTTGCAAAATTTAAAACACTCATTTGGTCAAAACCCTCAAAATTTAAATTTTTTCAGATTATAATACAAATTGGCATGAAATTCAAGAAAAAAATACAACAACACTTTGAGTTTGCATACGATTCACACCTAAAGACATTTCCACAATATACACTAAAAGATGACAAAAAAGTTATTCAGCAGGTCAAGTCGTCCTCCACAAGCGTCACTGAAAATTCAATGACCCCTAAAATCTATAATTTCCCCTAACATTGATTTCCTATAATAAATCTTAAACAATACTTGGTTTCACATATTGGGCGTCAAATGCGAAGATATTTGTTACATCTGTCAATGATATCCATTGCGAGGAAATTTGAAACATTAAAACCCCATTTGGGCCAAAACTATCAAATTTTCACATTTTTAGATTTTGGTACAAATTGGCCTGAAATTAAAGTTTAAACTTTCTAAAACGATTTGGTTTGCAAACGATTCACACCTCAAGACCTTCCAACAATATAAACAACAAGATGACCAAAAAAAATATGTCAGCAGGATCTACACCTTAAATATTAAAAATGAGGAAGTTCATTAAAAGTTCAATGACCTCTAAAGTAACATAATTTCCGTATTATTTAAGCATAAGAATTGCTTGCTACAGATACGTGGCTAATATTTCACATAAGTGGTGTCAAATAAAAGATATTAGAAATGTCTATCGAATGATATTACAGTTTGATAATCAAATTTGATAATTTAAATAACAACAAACCTTTCATCATAATATATAACTAAAATAGAGCTTTTTAAGTATATGGCGAAGAGGTCAAAGGTCCCACTTGAGCAAGGTAATAAAAGTTCATGACTTAAATTCACCATCCGTTTCTCTTGGCTATTGACTTGTTTCAGCACAAATTTTGTAAAGGATACCTTGATTTTAATGTTAGTGTCTGTCTAATATGATATGACAAATTTATACAAAAGATTAAAACTTCATTTGGGCAACAAACTCCCTGGATTTAACATTTTCTAATTTTCCAAACATCCTAAAAACCAAAAAGGTCACATTCGAGAAAAATAAACTTGATGTTTTAATAAAAAAAAACTAATTTATGCAAACTAATAGATCGAATAGCGACTGTGCCTAAACACGGTACTCGATTTTAACTCATACATGCAAAAATATTATATCCCTTCACTTTAACAGTGTTCTTTAGGTCTTTCCCATGACCAAAAAACACTTCTCACACACTGTCAACAAGTTTTTAATTAAATAATTTAATGACAGCTAACACATAATGACAAGACAAATATTACCATTGACTGCGATCAATGATTTCGATTTTTTAATCAATCAAAGTTTATGTCAATGAAAACAATAAACATTTTCCCTGGTTGAACAAATCATTGCACGCAAAGTCCGATGCCAGTTCCAGACCAGAATAAATTGCTTTAAACATTGAGCCACATAGGACATTTTTTTTATTTTTTTTGGGGGTGGAGGTGGGATGGTCCAGACTCTGCATGGCGGTGTCTGAAATAGTTGGTCCTGGATGCAGGTGATGTGCACTAAGATTGGCTGTTTGTTCTGTGGTGGGAGAGCAGATACTGTGATTTAAAGAATAATATATGCACAGCGATGAGGTTATGCTTGAAGTACAATGGTCTGCCGCAATAATTGGGGAACATTTGAATTCCATTCAATTTTCACTTGGATTTGATTGTGTTCACATGGGAAAAAGTTTTTAAACACATATAACATATACCATATAAATGCATTTACTTGTACAATATAGTCACATAACAGAAGCAACCAACAAATAAACTACAAACGTGCGTTTGAACACCAAATAACCAATAATATCAAAGTGGGTTCCCAAAACAAATCAAACACTCCCAATCTAACACCTTTAAAAATCTATCAAACACCAACCCCTTCTATAATCTAATATAAATTCCTGTTCTTGCATACTCCTGATAAATGTTGGTAAAACTAACAAACATTGCTTATCATTAACCTCTTCGTTCAGTATCTGGTTAAATCACTTCGTAGTCCCCTTCGATTTCCATCAAACTAGTTTATGACCGAATTTGGTCTGAAACTGTCTTAGATAACTATAAATTGAAATGAATGCCAGGTATAGTTGAAAGAAATACTAGATGATATATAAAAAATCGTGTTATACAAAATAAAACGTTTTGTGTGGTGTATTTGAAATGTGTAATTCAAGTACTATCTCAAACAATATTGATTGTTCTGTTTATACCCCGATTTTGTAAAAGTTTATTGGAAAACGTTCAAACGTCCAGTAATTTACAACATATTTTCGTAGCAGTTTTCTTGAACTGCAACGTTAAAAGCCTCTTGTCTTTGGCACCGCTTATACATAAATACAATTTTAATGAAAAAAATGTGAATTGAAATTTGGATTTAATTTCTAGGGATTAGTTTATCTGATTCATTTCTAATTCAGAATAACATAACAAATGGAAGCGAATACTTCGTTTAGAAATTCCATTGTATTGTAAACTAATATTTGCTGCTATAAATTGATTCTTTGGCAATTCCGGAAAATGAGACGCTGTGATATTGAGATGAGTGGCAGATGTTATATAGGCGGATAGCAACATGCCGCATAAATATTAAATACGTGTGTACATATAAAATTCCTAAGTAATTTTGAGAAAAATGGTTTTTATTAGACGTACTAAAATCTCGCTAGGGAAGAGGTAGTGTGAGAAAAAGATAATTATGCTTGATCATAACGATGAAGACGATGACATGATTGTGATAATGATAGTAATGATAAAGTGATTACATGAAGGACATCGTGGGGGTGTTGATGATTGACTCATGCAAAGGAAAATCTGCAGCAAAATTAAACACAAGAATACATTTATGCGACAAGTGTTTAGAAACATTGTAGTTTAAAGACCACAGTTACAAATGACCGACCGTTCCACAATGTAAATACATCCACATAGTCCGCCCACCCTCTCAAATAGTCATTGATAAGGTTTAAGTGAAGTCCTGAAAAATTGTATTTCAAACTGATTATATTAGTGCTTTAAACAAGTGAAAATCTATGAGTGTTAGTGTTGCTGGATTCAACTCCTGCCTATTTCCTCCATAGCCTCCACGTTGTATATCAGCTATTCATACTCCAAGGCTGAATTATATTCATGCATATCGCTTGCCAGTTGGCAACGTTTCTAAACTTTTAGATTTTTTTAATAGTCCTTAAGCACTAGTACTAAGTAACGACAATATTTAATTGAAGTTCAACAATCAGTAAAATACATAACAAAAATTGACCAATGATCAGAGACACCTGACAATTTCATGGTATCTAACCAATACAATAAAAAGAAATAAAAATAAGAATTTTCTTTCTAATCGCTAAACAATATATAGAGGCCAAAGAAAAATTTTAAAATGAAAGCTTCCAGGGCGCTGGAAACCCACCGCAAGGATACTGTTGCGCTCGCGCTCCATTATGTCGCCTACGCACAACAAAGTTTCGTTCCCTTCCATTTAAAAACTGGATCTCGCCCACTGTCTCAAAGGACATAATACATCCACTTATGTGCATGCATTAAACTTACATAATATTCTCATCACATCAACGTGCTCTCAACCGCAAGTCTTTTTTGCCAATTGGAAAATCAAATGCACCCAAAAACAAAACAGTGAACCATGCAGTACCAAATTACCTCACCCACGGCTCACAATTGTCCTGTTGGCATCTAACCAAAAAACTGAATAAAAATTGTACTGGCAAGGTAATGAAGCCTCAAGTGCGATTTATTCACCAGGAAAATGCATTACGTTTCTTAAACGTAAAACTTTGTTAATAAAACAAAAATCATGATTGATCCACACCTCACGTAAATAACAATGCTTTTGTTGGAGAAAGTTAAATACTGTGTAAACTATTTATTTCCATGTCATGCCGAAAATCATTGAAAACAAGCTATAATAGTGAATAATGATCATTTACTATAGTCATGCATGGATTAGAATTGTGGACCATTCGAATCACATTGTTTAGTGCATAACGTTTTTAAAAACGTAGTTTATATTTTTTATAAAAAAAAAATCAAATAATACAAATTCGTAAACTGGATTAGTTATACTTTGGCCAACTGTGTCAAATACTTGCCGGCCTTTAAAAAAATTACATGGGGTGGGGGATTGGCCGTAATGAAGGCGATTTAAGATTGTTAAATTTAAAACACGAGGCTATCATTAGATTAATACTTCATAACCAGTGGCGTAGAAAGACCCAC
>JZLH01S0026680.1:13690-37265 GCA_001188425.1 Eucidaris tribuloides | reverse complement strand
TCATTGGAAATAAACCATGCATATTCAGAAATAATACGTCACTTCACTCAGATGAAGTGTATTTTTGGTGCTAATGCAACGGAAATTGTAAGTTGAACATAATGACCTACCACAAACGAATAATTCAAAGATTTGAGTTTGTTGTTGCATTTAGTCTGTGCAAGAAAAATGAAAACACATCCTGGTATATTTTACCGACCTTAGAATTAACAGGTCAAACATTATTGAAATTGTGAAAAGGTGAGATTATCCTCCAAAAGCCTTTTTCCTTGAATACGAACTAACGACGAAGAATCATTATTTTATTTAAGAATTTTTAATTAAATAATTCCATAAATTTATTACAACATGGTGCGCTACTTTTACTGCAATTAAGGTAATTATAGTAATTAAATATCTTAACAATCTCAGAAATATCGATAGATAACACTCTTTTGCATGCACTGTGAAGATGTGCATATCAAATAGTAGGATAAAATAATTAATAGCTGTAACAGGATAGTAATGGAAGTTCAAACCTACCGGAAAACGTGTGATTTATTTTTACATTTTACTAAGGAATACTCCAACACACTACTATGACAACCTTGTGTACTCTTATTTCTTCGGAGTCACATTTGACTCAAAATTGAGTCAGCTGGGGGTCTACTCTATTCTGAGTTAAAGTGACTCGGATTTCCGAGTCCGTTGGACCCGAATTTATTTTATTCTCGGTTCACGCCACACAACTCTGACTCCATTCCGAGTCAAATTTGACTCTGTAGTAATAATAGTGGAATGACACTACATCGGGAATATCCGGTCAGCTGGGGACCTACTCTATTCTGAGTAAAAGTGACTCGGATTTCCGAGTCCTTTTGACTCGAATTTATTCTATTCTCAGTTCACGCCACACAACTCTGACTCCATTTCGAGTCAAATTTGACTCTGCAGTAATAATACAGGAATGACACTACATTGGGAATATCCAGTTTGGTATGAACCTAATATTTCAAAATGGTGACACTTCATGGTCCGATGTTTACGTCACAATGTTTACATTGCCTTCTGGTGAGTTTATCATTCAATAATTATCATTAGCGCCACCAACGAGAGTATATTGATCTACACTGTGAATAAACAATGTCCATCAGCAATTTATGACATATCTGACATTCATTGTAAACGATATACAAAGTCAGATTCGTTAACGCACTAACACCAAGACGTCGCAAACCTACACCCCGATGTGAGAAATCTCACTCCGAAAAGTCGGAAGTTAAAGACTATGTTTCAAACTTTAAAGTGATGGCTAACATTGCGGAGCTTCAATTTAAAAAAATGTCAAACTTTGATATCTGAGCTACATAGTAGTGTTCAAATGGACAAATAAACACCCTAGAATACAACAGTCTGGAAAGTTGCACTGCCAATGGCAAGTTATACATGAATAAACAATAAAACTCGGGGCGAGTTTGATTAACCTAGGTGTACACACAGTAAGTCTATGGGAGGAAATGGGCAAGTGAATCTGGTCAACTTACGATTTTCACTTTTTTAAAGCACTAAATAATCATTTTGAAATACAATTTTTTCAGGGCTTCATTTTTAGACCTCATCAAAGACACTGGTAGCATAGGGAATCATGCGGCTCAGATTTTTTTAACTGTGGTAAATGTTAGCCAATACCTTTAAAGGTGAATAACATGATTGGAGGTAGTGTTCAGCTTGAGGTAAAACTATTTCAGAATCAAGTAAATTAGTCAAGGATTTGCTCTGAAATATTTGTGATCAAATTTTGACTTCTTTTAAAGAACTTTCATCAGTGTTTCTTGTGACAGGAACATTTGTTGATTTGCTTTAATTTCTATCGGGGCATGATAATAATTCAATAATTATATGCTCAAGCTTGATCCTCCTTAATTAAACACATTCAGGACAAGTCCATCCAGCCAAGATTTTCACTTCAGGTAGTGTATACATTGCTGACCGAAATCATGTGCTTCTTGAGATATTTTCAAGTGTTCTCTGGCTTCACATTGAACAACACACCAGAGACATTAATAGCACGTAGGGTCCTGTATATCACTTCTATTTTAAATTGGAAGCATCCTTAAACAAGGACTTTAAAGTTTGTTCCTAATCATGCTATTTTAGTCTTTACAATGTAATAAAAAGGTGTAATTTTGATGTCTGAGATGTACAATAATGTTCAAATAGATAACAAGAACAAACAAAAGTTGTGAAATTGATGCTGTAGTGCCAAAATACGATAGTAAATATATATAACCTTGAGAATATAACTCAACGGAGTGGTTTTTTAAAACACGAAACTCTCTAGAGAAATGTGTAATCTTAAACGAGGCTCTAATTTGTCTTTCCCCCTTTTTTTCAAAACCACGTAGTGATTATTTGGCGTGAATTTTTATTTGTAGGGCTTCACATTTAACAACACACTAGAGACACCAATAGCACGTGGGTTGATGCACCTGTTTTTTTTTAATCGGTACTATGGTTAAACCGTGACTTTAAATTTGCATCTACAAAACGGATGAAGGCTTTTAGGCAGCGCTCATCCTGGTGAGTATGTATATATCTTCAGAATTCCTGGAGGAATAATAATCATGAGACTGTCCATTCATTGAAAACTAATGATGTCGTATTTCTTACGCGGCACAAGAAGTCATTGATACACCACCACTCGGTATTGAAGTATGAGTTTTTTTTTGACAAGTCTGACGCTTTGGGAAAAGATAATGTTCTGCCTATTAAGGAGAGTGCCTTGTGAATGTGTATATTTCCACGCTTCCTCATTTTTGACGTGAATATTCTAGGATACATCTTTCTAGACGTCATCTTTAACATCTTGAAAATATTTTTGAAGTATTCTAAAAGTATAATTACGTGTTTCTCACATGTCTTTATAGAGTTTAGCCGTAACAGCGGTATTGGTTACACTTATACCGAATTGTTTGCATCGATGTTTATAACCCCCCCCCCTCCCACCAAAAAAAAGTTCTGCACCTTAACTTTGAGCGTTGGTATCTCTCTTGGTATTGTAGTATGATTCTTTATATTGGTATCATTGAAAAGCCTGTCTATTTTCCTTTGCAATGATACTATATTTGCTATGATTATGGATTCATGGAATATGCAAGACATTTAAATAAGGGGCCAAGTCAAAAGTGAAAAGCTGCTAATGACATAGAAATCCATATGTGGGACAATGATAATTGTAAGTACTGCAACGCCAAGGTCATTAATAGAAAATCTGCATGTATTAACTGTCAACCCTACTAACATTTGGTCCATTTCAGGTGATCTGTCTCAATATAACATTTCAAATGTTGCAAGACTACATCGTGAAACTACACTCATGCTCATAATCATGGAATATTTTACAGACATTTTAGAAGTTGCCATTTTTCCGTGAACGGTACATTTGGGATTAATATTTGTTCACCCCAGGTGAAACAATTATAATCTAAGTATTTTAGGAATGCTAAGCATTTTGTAGCGTCCGACTCGACGCTAAAACCTGCATTTATAAATGGCGGTATTCAGAGTTGTTGTTGAGTCGCGTCGTGGTGGTTACGCGCGTTATTAGACTTGTAACAGACAATTCTGATGTTAATTTAATGATAAGTGGCATTAGATCAAAATTTATCATTTTTTTGTGTTCTTTTTTTAAATTGCTTTATGATTTTTCTGGATTAAAAAAAATAATATATAATTGTTATAGCGCTCAAACGTATTTTAGTTTTCACTTTAGTCATCTCATGAAATCCAAAAATTGCTTCACATACTGCGTTTTTGTGAAATAAACACTTGTCTTGAAAATTTTGGATGATAGAGAAGAAAGAAATTAAGTATCAACAAAATATTCCATAATTATGAGCAAGAGTGTATAAGGAAAAGAGGAACTCTGGAGGAATATTTCCACCATGATCAGTAATCTAGATTATTAGTTCCACACAAAAGAATATCACATGCAGAGTCTATGGCATTCTGTTGTAGTGGTACTGAGAAGATTATAAGAAATCTTACCATTGCATGGGTGTATGTAAGGGGTCGTGAGGGTCGTATGACCGTATGACCCACCCAAAATTATACAAGGTTCCCATTTTATTACCAAGACTTTTTTTCCGAGGGCATTTTAACATGCCATTAATGAAAAAGCATTTTCATCAGGTACATTCTAATCATATCTTACTGTTATGTAATTGTGGAAAGGTCCAAAGAAAATGTTCATGACCCACCCAGAAAAATCATACACCATTGCGTTAGTCGACTTTGTGTTATCATAGATATTCAACTTCAAAATACATGTATAATCAGTCAGCCACTAGGTGATTAGTGCTTTTGACTTGGTTTTAAAATCAAGGGACATATTAAGAAAAAAAGAGGTCCTTATTAATGCAACACAGTTGGTTTAATTATTAGCTTCTCCAGCGAAAGCCAAAATGTGGCTATGCTACACATACGAGAAAAGAAAACTAATGAATATCATTAATGGCATAATTAACTTGTAGGCTCATTAAACATTTGAAGACTTATCAAAGTTAATTCCAAACAGCGGTGTATAATTGCAGAGACATTGGCGGGGTTGATTGGAATAACATTACTTGTTTGGCTGGGCACATTCTAAGGTAAACTCCATTAATGATTGTATTTATTTAATTTGCTTAACATGCCTAATACACTTGACACACGTTCCAGTAAAGTTTAATGTTATTTATGGGTGCATTTCTTGTTTACTGTAATCAGTAAAAAGGTAGAATGTGTATTTTATCTTTCGTGTCATAAAGTATTAACTATGACTTTTTTTCAAATACATGTACATGTATATCATTGATAGTAATGTTTAGCGACATTGTTAAGCAGTGACAATTTCCCCCCAAAACCTATTGGATTGTTGAAAATGTTTACATTAGAGAGCGTCAGGTTTTATGTAGTTTAATACTTTTTTTCTGTCAAATGATGATGATAATGGTCTTAGTTAATACATAAGTACTATTATTTCCCAAATTATGGAGAATGTTGTCAACATCTTGGACATTAAATACAACAAACTTTGGCATTAACATATATTATTATGCAGATAATAAAAGTTCATTTTCTTAATAACATTCTCAGTGGTATTGATAAGAAAGATAAGATTAGATTTAAAAACAACAACCTCACACAACGAGCAGTTACGAAAAAAATCTACACTTTTCCATATGTATCGTGGAGATTCGTCACGCATTACACACGCTATGGTATTGATAATTGTCATTTCACCTTGTGGTCTTCGTAACTTAATAAGCCGACACGAGTCTGTCTTGTTAATAATTAATCAATTATTAATAATTACTGTACCATCGATTGCTGCATCCTAAAGACATCGGCTTCCAACTATAGAGACGCCACATCTTTGATGAATTGACAATACAACTTTATCGATTGTAGTCCATTAACCTATGGTGTAAAGAATGCGATGGTAAATTAAGCACCTACGATATATTGCCCAGGTCAGATAGCAGACCCAGGATGCTGCCTTGGACAGGATACAGCCATTGACACTATGTAAGGAAACAGAGCGAAAACTAGAATCATTTGAAATGTGGTGCTTGCGTAAAATGCAAAAAAAATAAAAATAAACTGGATGATGAAAATCAGCAAAGAAGAAGTTCTGAACAGAGCAGATAGAGACAGAGAAACGATAAAGGCAATACAAAAGAGAAAGCTTGTATATGCTGGACATATGATGAAAGGAGAAGGATTGCAGACATGGCAAGGTCAAATTAAACAATCTCCCCCCCCTCCCACCAAAAAAAAAAAGTTCTGCACCTTAACTTTGAGCGTTGGTATCTCTCTTGCTATCGTAGTATAATTCTTTATATTGGTATCATTGAAAAGCCTGTCTATTTTCCTTTGCTATGATACTTCATTTGCCATGATTATGGATTCATGGAATGTGCAAGACATTTAAATAAGGGGCCAAGTCAAAAGTGAAAAGCTGCTAATGACACAGAAATCCATATGTGGGACAATGGTAATTGTGAGTACTGCAACGCCAATATCAATAACAGAAAATCTGCATGTATTAACTGTCAGCCCTATTTTGGTCCATTTCAGGTGATCTGTCTCAATATAACATTTCAAATGTTGCAAGACTACATCGTTAAACTATAAGGAAAAGAGGAACTCTGAAGGAATATTTTCACCAAGATCAGTACTCTACACTGCAAAATCTGGGTGTAAAATTTAACACCAAGGGTGTTGTACAATATAGATATCAGACGTGGTGTAAAATTTTAAAACCACGGGTGTAATTTCAACACCAAACGAAGTACTTCAAACATCAAGAGCATTGGCTTCAACACCAAGGGTGTACCTTTCTGGTATTCATACTGTGCAACACCCTTGCTGTTAAATTTAACACCCCAGTTTTTGCAGTGTAGGTTACATTAGCCCTCTTAGTTCCACACAAAGAATATCACATGCAACATCTATGGCATTCTGTTGCAGTGCACTGTAAAAACTACGGTGTCAAAAACAACACCAGTCGGTGTTGTGAGAGGACCGCACCCGTCAGGTGTTAAAAATACACCATGGAGTTTGAATATAACACCAAATATTGTTGATATAACAAAACGAATGTGTTATAATAACACAAATGGGTGTTGAACTAACACCATGAATTTAATACTGGTGTAAAATGCTTGGTGCGGTCATCTCACAACACCGAGTGGTGTAATTTTAACACCACCGTTTTTGCAGTGTGGTACTAAGAGAGTTATAAGAAATCTTACCATTGCATGAGTATATACAGGGTGGCCCAGAAAGAATGCTACGAGTATGATCGCTAATTTCTTCATTATTATTGGCAAAATGTCATTCACTTTTATTTTGTTGGTTAGAACTTTCTTTTTCCAATAAAATGATACCAAGATCATTGATTTTGTAATGAGGCGTTTTGTATTCTTAGGGCCATTTTTCGGTAGGTCGGATGCAATTTCCCAAATTTGCCAATTTTTCAACAGCGGCGGTCATCGGAACGTCGAGATATTCTGGCGTCTCAGCTTGCCATATCGGACAAACTGCGATGACAATGGAGACATAGCTCGCATCGTCTTCCTTATGAAAGCGAGGGCATTCCAGCTCTTTGTCATCGTGGTTTGTCCGGTATGTCATCGCGGTTTGTCCGGTATTGCAAGCTGAGACGCCAGAATATCTCGACGTTCCGATGACCACCGCTGTTGAGAAATTGGCAAATTTGGGAAATTACATTGCCTCCGAAAAATGACCCTAGAATCAAAACGCCTTACTCAAAATCAATGATCTTGGTGTCATTTTATTGGAAAAGGAATGTTCTAACCAACGAAATAAAAATTAATGGCATTTTGCTGATAATGGTGAAGAAATTAGCGATCATACTCGTAACATTCTTTCTGGGCCACCCTGTATAAGGGGTCGTGAGGGTCCTACGACCCATCCAAAATCATACAAGGTCCCCACTTTTTGAAAAATACTTTTTTCCGAGGGCCTTTTAACATTTAGGGGGAAGCGTTGTGGCTCAGTCATGTCAGTGGATAAGACTTCGGTTTCTCAACCTAAAGGTCCGTGTTTCGAATCCACTCCGGGCCATGGCAGTTGTGTCCTTGGGTGCACTTTATCCCCATTACCTCGTTCCTCGGATAGGACGTAAAGCCGGACGTCCCGTGTTGAGACAGAAACACCTCAGCACGTAAAAGAACCCACACACTTCATCGAAAAGAGAAGGGTGAAACCCCGGGTGTTGTGGTCACATTATCCATATGCAAAAACTACTCGGGACTGGATGCCTGCGGGGAACAGTGATTAAGTTCGCTTTTCTATTCCCTGTCATCCGAAATTATGACAAAACAATGATAATAATAACATAAATAGAAAAGCATATTATCAGGTACATTCTAATCACATCTTGCTGTTATGTTATTGCGAAAAGATCCAAAGAAAATGTTCATGACTCACCCCAAAAATCATACGCCATTGCATTAGTCCCCCTTTGTGTTATCATAGATCTTCAGCTTCAAAATACATGTAAAATCAGTCAGCCACAAGGTGATTAGTGCAGTTGCTTTTGCCTTGGTTTTGAATTCAAGGGGCATATTTAGATGAAAAGAGGTCCTTATTAATGCAACACAGTTGGTTTAATAATTAGCTTTCACTAGCGATGGCCAAAATGTGGCTATGCTACATGTACGAGAAGAGAAAGCTAATGAATATCATTAATGGCATAATTAACTTGTAGGCTCATTAAACATTTGAAGGCTTATCAAAGTTAATTCAAGACAGCGGTGTATAATTGCAGAGACATTGGCGGGGTTGATTGGAATAACATTGCTTGTTTGGCTGGGTACATTCTGAGGTAAACTCCATTAATGATTTTATTCATTTGGATCAACATGCCTAATGCACATGACACACATTCCAGTAACGTTTAATGTTATTTGTGGCCGCATTTTTTGTTTACTGTAATCAGTAAAAAGGTAGAATGTGTATTTTTTCTTTCGTGTCATAAAGTATTTTACTATGACTTTTTTTCAAATACATGTATATCATTGATAGTAATGTTTAGCGACATTGTTAAGCAGTGACAATTTTCCCAAAAACCTATTGGATTGTTGAAAATGTTTACATTAGAGAGCGTCAGGTTTTATGTAGTTTAATACTTTTTTCTGTTAAATGATGATGATAATGGTCTTAGTTAAAACATTAGTACTATTATTTTCCCAAATTATGGAGAATGTTGTCAACATCTTGAACATTAAATACAACAAACTTTGGCATTAACATATATTATTGCGTAGATAATAAAAGTTCATAATAACATTCTCAGTGGTATTGATAAGAAAGATAACAACCACACACAACGAGCAGTTACGAAAAAAATCTACACTTTTCCATACTGTATGTATCGTGGAGGTTCGTCACGCATTACACACTCTATGGTATTGATAATTGTCATTTCACCTTGTGGTCTTCGTAACTTAATAAGCCGACACGAGTCTGTCTTGTTAATAATTAATCAATTATTAATAATTACTGTACCATCGATTGCTGCATCCTAAAGACATCGGCTTCCGTCTATAGAGACGCCACATCTTTGATGAATTGACAATACAACTTTATCGATTGTAGTCCATTAACCTATGGTGTAAAGAATGCGATGGTAAATTAAGCACCCACGATAATTGCCCAGGTCAGATAGCAGATATGATCCCAAAGTTTAAACCCAGGATGCTGCCTTGGACATAATGCTGCCATGGACACTATGTAAGGAAACAGAGCGTAAAGTAGAATCATTTGAAATGTGGTGCTTGCGTAAAATGCAAAAAATAAATAAACTGGATGATGAAAATCAGCAACAAAGAAGTCCTGAACAGAACAAATAGAGACTAAGAACTGATAAAGGCAATACAAAAGAGAAAGCTTGTATATGCTGGACATATGATGACAGGAGAAGGATTACAGAAACTGTTACTTGAATGAATGATAGAGGGCAAACGCGAAAGGGGTAGACAGAGAACAACTTGGTTTGATGGCATTAAGAAATGGACGGGTCTTAATTATGAAGAGGTTAGAAGAAGGGTCCAATACAGAAAACGATGGAGGTGCATAGCCGCCAACCCCCTGTAAAGGACGGCACTACTTGATTGATTGATTGCTGCCTTATCACCGGTACAATTACTTGTTATACCTGAAGTGTTTTCTTAACATCAAAAGTGTTGTTCAGTGACACCATATATCCTTCTGATACCTCTATGTCGCGACATATTGGGTGCCAATTTAAACACCCTTTTTTGCCATGTAGTATTTATACCCCTTGAAAGTTTTCTTAATAATACATATATTTCAACATACTGAGCATGCCATTGTACAAATAATTCTATTTTTTGTCATAATTGGTAGTACAGTCAAGTGTTTGATTGAGCACATCATTTGAACGGTTCGGTTGGGCCGATGGGTTGAACGGTTTGTTGAGCATATCGGTCGAACGATTCGGCTGAGCGCATGGGTTGAACGCCGGTTTGGTTGAGCAGATCGGTTGGAAGATTCGGTGGAAGAAATTGGGTGTTCGATTCGGTACAAAACTTTGGATGATTTTGGTTGAATGTATTATACATTATACATGCACTCACGCCATCACGACCTTACATTACATCTAAACTCTGTTTCATCACACATTTCGTGAAAACATTACATGCCGCTCAAACACAAATATTAAGTTAAATGTAATGATCACAAGTTACTTTCCAGGTTGTATGGCTGCATTTGGCAACAAGTATACCTGCTTGGAATTTTTAAGTACTATAACAACACCGTTTTGAATGATACGTCTCGCATGCAAGCTAAACCAAATGATTGGCGTCCTCCACTAAACTTATCAACCTCAATCGTTTCATTTCAAAATATAACTTTCATCTCTCACTATCCCGCTGTCAATCACATTCCTGCTTACCGTAGGTATAATAACTGCTTTATTAGTGAACATACAATGTGGACCTAAAGACTTCCTGTTCCGTGGTTTGGAAAAGGTCCCCGACCAGCCAAGTCTGATGCTAATCAAGATAGACATCACAGATAGAACATACAGATTGGGCAAATCGCGAGGGTAATAATTCCGAATGATACGTTAGTTAAGTCCATATCAAATACTATATGGCTATTAATGAAAATTCGTGGTTGAACGATATCGTAACGGGAAATGAAGGGAAGATTCGCTGCTCCTGCAGGGAAATTCGATATCCCATATCGGGTAATGATGTAATGGAGGATTTGCATCACGAGAAAACAGCGAACTAGCCCATGCAGTGCATTGTGATCGATTACGATTACGATTACAAACAGACAAACAAGTGGAAATCGTTTCATTCGAGTGGAAGAGCAGTATTTCATATATTGGGACCAAGTTCATTCCTTCTTTGAAGATAATGATCACACTTTCGCTGCTTTGCTCTGTTTTGTTTTGTTTTATGTTTGTTTGTCTCTGTGTGGATATTCATATGTTGAAATAACTGTAGGCCTATGTACTCTGTATATTTGCCACAGTAATTAACGAAGTCAACTAATTTTTGAAGCTATTTTATGCAAACGTTTCAGCGATTTCATTCAAAAAGATATCAGTAAAGATGTTTAACAGAGCTAATAACCTGATTTTCAGTAGTTCGTTTATTAACCACTAAACAAAACAAAAAACAGTGATTAGTTGTTTTGGTTGTATTTAGATAACTTTCGTCATATCAGTTCATATTTATAATGCAAAATGTAGACACACGCTTGATGTGGAAATATAATACATGTATTTCAATATTGAAGAAAAAAATCAGTGAAATTATCCATTTCTTTGTTATCTCATTGTCTCTCTTTTTACAGATTCTGCTTCAAATTTTGGTTTCAAACGCCCCTGACATGTAAGTATAATATTATTTTTTTGCTGATTTTGACCATTAAGTGTAACGAAAGTTCATAGGCTTATTATCTAAAGATGTGTTTGTGGCACGTTTATTTACATGTACTACAGACCTACCCCCCCCCCCCCAATTAATGATGTGTTGATTTTTTTTGCGTTAATTTAAGACTTGCATGGATATGTGGTGATAGATTTTCGTCTTTTGCTAAAACTTGTTTCAGAGACGCTTTTCTGTATATTGAGCCTCATCACATGCCTACACTAGCCTACATGTATGTATGTATGTATGTATGTATGTATGTATGCATGCATGTATGTATGTATGTATGTATGCATGCATGTATGTATGTATGTATGTATGTATGTATGTATGTATGTATGCATGCATGTATGTATGTATGTATGTATGTATGCATGCATGTATGTATGTATGTATGTATGTATGTATGTATGTATGTATGTGTCTGAGTGTCTGTATGTGTGGATATCTGTCCCGCGTATATAAATTCTCCGACGTAAAGCCATGTTTGCGAATGTTTCCATATCTATTGATGACGGACTTCCATTGCTGATGCACTGTACATGTGTCTGTAACAGGAATGAAACCATATGTAGTTACGTAGTTACGTACGTACGTACGTACGTACGTAGTACGTGTAGTGTGTGTGTGTGTGTGTGTGTGTGTGTGTGTGTGTGTGTGTGTGTGTGTGTGTGTGTGTGTGTGTGTGTGTGTGTGTGTGTGTGTGTGTGTGTGTGTGTGTGTGTGTGTGTGTGTGTGTGTGTGTGTGTGTGTGTGTGTGTGTGTGTGCGTGCGTGTGCGTACGTGTGGGTGCATGCCATTTTAAAAAGCCAATTAAGTTAAAGATCGAACTGCAATATCTTCCTTGATTTGAAACTAAATTGTTAAGGATTTCTCCGAATTTCTAAAGAGGTCTTTTCCCCTTCAGTGACGACACGATCTTCTAATTAAGTTGTCTCTTTAAAACTCTATTCTAATTCTAATTCTTGACCGTCTTCAGTACGAGGCCGTATCGGGTATACTGGCCCGTGTAATATAAGCACATTGACGTGGATTTTTCTAGTCGAAGGCTACGTTTAGGAAAAGGAAATTACTTCTACTAGGACCCGATAGAATGTCGTATGTCTAGTCGCTGTACGCGTCTTCAAGACTCGCGTGAATTTATTTCGGTCTTTAATTAATAGTGATGTTATTTGCACGAGTGTCTAAGCAAGTCAAACCGAAACGGGTTATTTAAACGCTACCGGGCGTAGATCGAGTACGAGCGTATTATCGTCAGAAATTGGAGCTTGAGGTTCCTACTGTATCTAGCTAATTTCAAAGAACCTTGGACGCGTTATTAAAATGCCACGTGATTCGTGATGATGAGTGTTGATGATGTCGCGTGCAAGGTTAATAATCAAGGCTTTGCGCTGCACGTAATGGATGGCAATACATGTGGGTTATTCGTCACAGATAATCCCGCCAATTTACACCCGGATAATGGACACACCGAATGTACCCTCATGGACAATGTCTCCGAGACATTTACCCTCTGAAACAATTACCCTGGACAATTAACTCCTCCCTCCCGAACTAAACACAACAAAAAGTAACTACGCCCCTTTTCACAATATCAATAACTTTTTACAAAACAAGGTTTGTGCAAAATAGATTTGGCAAGAGTGTTCCTAACTATTGACTTAACCTTCTGTGTGAAACATGTGATGATTCCGTTGGGTCATGCATGAATGACATGGCATTAAAGGTGAAATGCACTTTTCAAAAGTCACAATATAGTCATCTCTGTATGCCAAAATTATGGTAAATAATGGACTGATTTTTTTCCGTTTTAATTTATAAAGTGTGCTCACATCAACCATGTCATGGTTACACCTCTTATGTTCGGTACAAGACATTAAGATACATTTTGCTGAAAATTCGGATTAAATTTTTTGCAGTAAACTTAATGGAGTTGTACAATTTACAATAATCGAGAAAGGTGTAAATTGGTTTAAATTGCGCTCACCGAATGCGTAAAATAGCAAAGTGGCAAAAGACGTATGATGAGGATCAAACGGATAAGATGATGGAAATAGGATAGCGATTAATTTCATTCACGACACGAAACAGAATTTGTCAAAACCTGCATGCAAACCCCAAAATTACCTTGTGAACTTTGTGAAAAGTGAACTTTTGCTTTTAATATGTTCGCTCAACTCATCATGACTGGAGGATCACACACATTTTCTCAATGGAATTAGTCAATGTGCACGAAACATCCTGCCAAATTATTTTGCTCAAACGGTTTCTTTAAAGTTTATGGTATTTTGAAAAAGGGGGTAGTTACTGTTTTTTGTTGTGTTTAGTATACATCCCCTATGACTAATTACACCACGGACAATTACCACCCAGAAAATTGCCCCAGACAATTACACCAGTAAAGTTTACCCCGTAGGAAATATTGCCACACGGAACAATTTTTCCCTGACGAGGCGATATTATCCCTGAACTAATTAACCCAGGACATGTACCACGGGACAGTTCCTTACCCCGACAATACGCCCAAGACATATAACCCCAAGACATAATTAACCCAAGACAATTACCTCCTGGAACAATTACCCCAGGATAATTATTCCCTTCCCCCCCCCGAACTAGTATACATCCTGGGACTATCACGGAGATTACCGACACCAGAACAATGCACCAGGACAATTACCAAAGTAAAGTTACCCCCGTAGAAATATTGCCACACGACAAATTATTCCTGGAACAAATTTCCCCGGACAATATCCGCGTGAATAATTACCCAGCCAGTTAACCACCGGGACAGTTCACACCCGGGATACAATAACCCCAAGACATTATAACGCCCAAGACAATTACCCGTCCTGGACAATTAGCTCCAGGAATAATATCCCTTCCCCCCGCCCCGAACTAGTATACCTCCTGGAGCTATCCCACCCAGAACAATTGCCCGCAGGACAATTACCAACCATTAAGTTACCCGTAGGAATATTCGCCAACGACAATTATTCCGTGAACAATTTCCCTCGGACGAATTCCCCCTGAATAATTACCTTCAGACTAGATTACAGCGCAGGGACAATTACGCCCATGACAACAACGCCCCAATGACAATTATTACCCCAAGACAAATTACCGTCGCTGTACAGTTACCCCCCAGGACAATTAACCACCATGCAGAACAAATTGCCCCGCAGGACAATTTCCATCCCAGGATAAGTACTCCTGGGAAATTATTGCCACACGGACAATATCCCTAGAAACAATTTCCCCGGGCAATTACCCCCTGGATAATTACCACCAGGATAATAACGCAGAAGGACTTTTATTGTTTGGTAATTAATCTCGGGGGGTACTTGGAGTGAACTTACTGGTAGTTGTAAGTGACGACAACGCCATTAGAACAAGAGTTTATTTTGCAGTAAGTGAATACGTGTTTGAAAGAGATAAGATTTCGAATTCTACTGGATACATCATATTTTTCATCTCGCTCGAAATCATTCTTTGCTATGGAACACCTTGATACAGGTATTAAGCATATGACATTTCTAAATTAGCTTTACACAAGGTTAATTAAGAAAAAAGTCTATATATAAAAAAGCAACCCCTATGCGTACTAATCTATCTATATTCTATAACTACTATCTACTATCTATCTATGACATCTATCTATTCTATCTGTGATCTCATCGTGTCTATGCTATCTATCATCTTATCTATTACTCTCTACTTATCATCTATACTATCTCTATTAACTATTTATCTATCTTATCATCTATCTATCTATCTATCTATCTTAAATTTGTCTATCTATTGTACGCTAAGAACCTAATTACATACCTGATACATAATTAAACTAAAAAATACCCATTAACCAACATACATCTACATCATCATACAATACATACATACACCACACGAACAATACACAATATATATGAATGTTTTATATTTTCTGTTGTCGTCATGTCTTTGCTGTGATTGTAGTACTTAGTGTATGTTACGAGGAGATCTCAAGATGAATGTTGTAACGTGAGATTAATGTTACGAATACAGAGCCTATTTTGGCAAGTTTGAAGTTAAGTTTTCAAGAACGCACCCGACAATTTGTTGTAAAGTTTCGCGTTATTGTTTTTCATGTTTATACCTTTACTGGAAATACATCTAAATACCTACGTTGGTGTCTATGAACGAAAATGTTATCGCCAATTTAAATAATGCTTGCTTTCTTGTATAGGAAAACAACAACTTCTCTGTAAATTACGTATATTGTTAAGCCATCCAGTGAGAAGCATTGATGTGTCAAGAAAATCTAGATACAGTCAAAAAACAAGTAAAAAACGTCTGAAAGTGTTTTGACATTTTTGTGTAAGGATCAATTCGAGTATGGTAGTAACAAGATTTTTTGATGACTGAACGGCGGCGCATATAAAGGAACTCATACTCGCTCATTGTGAAGATAGTTAGTCGTAGCTTGTGCTTATGAAAGCATGTTTCGATTGTGACGTAACATTACTTGGTGTTACTTCGTTTCGAGCATGCTTAATTGGGTTGTCTGTTTTTGTAGGCATTGAGATACGACTCAATAATGCCATAGAAATTTGCGTGGGTGAACGTATTGAACGAACAATCGTGTTGAAAGAAGCGCTTCGTAAAGATCGCGATTAATGCCAAAATACATGCAATAGCTGGACTAGGCAATATGGATGGGGCGCTGGTGATGCATTCCCTTGAGATTCGTTAGTTATTTCCACTGAGTGTATTTGGTTTGTTACAACAGACCTGGTACACCGTACAGTGTGTAGCAGGTACACCGTAAAAACTGTTTTGGTGAGCTGTTCTTGGGGCGACGCCGTCATTCTTCTTTCTTCTGGAGTCCAGGAAGTGGAGCAGCTCTCCTCCTATGTCCATCAGCTTCTTTTTCAGAATATGCCAATCCACCTCCATGATCGCTCGCGCTTAGGCATCTTTTCCATACTCTCCTGATTGGCATCTCTCAAACAAGCTGCTTCAGTTGTTGTATACTCTGGTTTAAGGCCAGAAAGTGCAGAAGTGATGCGTCTCACGTCTTTTGGTATCAAATTCCTGACAGCTTCTGGAATCATTTTTGTCTCCCTGCCAACATCCGGGAGAGCCGTACAGGAAAAGTGAGAGGAACGTGTATTACTGTTTTCCCTTATTGAAGTTTGATGAAGTTCTTTTGAAGCAGTTTGTGATCAAGTTAACTTCAGCCCAAGGATAATATTTCGCCTGCTTAAAAGCTTATGTACACATAGAACACATTATTATCATTCGGCATATAAGCACAAGAAACGTGATTTCATGCTTTAAGTTTATTAAAGAAAGGAACAATTCTTGGATTGAGGCATTATTTGTGTTTTGGCAATTTGCATTATGCTCCCTATATGTTGTGTGTGTTATCCTTTCTCCAAATGTAATGTTCGCTGTTTACTCGGTGTGATATATAGAATGATGGAAAACTTGCAATTGATTGTGATATTTTGCCCTAGAAGAAATACGCAATGTGAAGGTGACACAGTGAAACCTGCACTCCCAATAATGATTGTAATCACGAAAAAGCGTAGACACGCAGACGCGCAACTCACATACTTCATTACTAAAAGTAGTTCCTCTTATCCACCGGCCTGCGCACCGGATCGTACAGAATATTGATATAAAATTCCCCTGGCGAAATAATTTAATCAATATCATGAAAATATTAATTTTCCCTTTACTCGCGTGATTTTGTGCCGCGCGGATCTCGGACTAGCGACGAGTAGGAAACGTCCATGTGGGGTAAGCCGCGGACCTCAAAGCACATTCGTGACTTTGTCCAGGAATAACGTATTAATTTAGGTTATAGATATATGGAGACCGATCTCGCAACCGGGGAAGTGGGAAGAGGAAGAATCATTATTATGAGCAAATTGTCCATTGCGCTAAATATGATAAAAGCAACAGGTTTATACAGCTCCCTCCATACCTTACCGGCTGTCCTTCTCTTTAAAGAGGTTGATGTTTTGTTACCATTTTCTTATCAGGGTAATCTCACAACATTCACTTATCTCCAACTTCATCTCCTCGATATTTCCAGCAGCTTTTTCCGTTTGTCCACTCTCCTTCCTATCCTACAATTTTCTACATGATTTTCTTTTGCAAAGATTCGTGTCTTCTGGTATGGCCCATAGTATGAGAGTTTTCTTTGGATATAAGCATTTTTCGTTCTTCTGTAACGATTCATGTGTTTCATGACTTCGTCCATTTGTCTTTCTTCTCTTTCCAATGATATTCGGGCCATCTTCAATAGGTCCCACATTTCGAAGGTCTCTATTTCTACAGCTACACCTGTCGAAAAATAACGGCAGCTAACTGAATCTGGCGAATGGTACTAACCTGCAAGTTTAAGATCTCTTGAATCGGTTTTCAAACCGCCAAAAGTTGAATCCATTCGGTTGTTTTTTTCAATTTTTCGCTTAAAATGCATCTA
The DNA here is from genome assembly GCA_001188425.1 of Eucidaris tribuloides. NCBI lineage: Eukaryota > Metazoa > Echinodermata > Echinoidea > Cidaroida > Cidaridae > Eucidaris > Eucidaris tribuloides. The sequence continues at coordinate 19,331 of JZLH01S0026680.1, read as the reverse complement.
CAAACTTTGAAAAATAAATCGTGAGTTTGAAGACTATTGGTCAAAGAGGGTTCTTTGTGTTTTTGTAAAGTGTACAACAACCGGATTTTATGTGTTAATCGCAACTTTACTGATTAAAAGGCGCAGCTTAACTACATACTTTCATTCTATTTGCAAATCAGGAATTAAGTCCCGAGGCAACTTGTCAAGTCCTTAGAGTAAACCCAAGAGGCTAGATTCATTATAAATGTAAAGATTATTGTATTCAAACCAGTTGTTCGCCTCATGGAAATCTCATTGGGTAAACGCTGCTGTGTCACACGTAGGCCAGCAGTAAATCTCATGCACTGTATATTTACAGAAGGATTACGAGTTGTCCACATTTTATTTGAATCAGCATTTTTGGCCGCAGCGTTTGCAAAAAGAATGCTAGATTTATCGAATACGGTCCTTAGATTGCAAATGTCAGATGTAACATATACCGTGTAATACGTTTGACCCATATTCCTTTACCATATTTTCGAACGAGCGCTGTAAATTTGCAACCCGGAGCCGTCGATATTACATATCGATTGACGAAGAGATTAATATCGATCGAGTAGAGTAAAAGGAAATATCTGATTGGCAGACTCTGTCCAACGGTACGAAAATGTGATAGTACCTTTTGGGCCACTCGCCAGTCTTTACCGCTTTTATAAGATCTAGAATAACATTTGTTTGGGGAAAAAATAATAACATTTTCAAGAGATTGATGTTTTGTCCCGTGTAATATAGCTTCATATTCTTAGTTCTTTTGTTTTCAGCAGAATGCCAAATAAAACAATCACTGATTCAATGAAAAATTCATATCCTGCGTCGTTAAAATGGATTTTAAACTTAAACGGTGGAAAATTTTGTTAAAATATATTTCTAAAATACTTTTTTAAATACACATTACAGCATTTTATGACAAAGAAAATAACGCAGAATAGCAAAATTTTAGAGGCGTAATGAATAAATCCATTCTTTACGAAAAGGGGGAAATCGTTATTGGTAATGCGATCAATGCAATTGATGATATTTTGGCCCTCGTAATCAATGACTCATGAAAGGTAAATTGATACAATATAATGTCATTTGTAATGCTGGTAATTGGCCCTTCTGCATTAATTTGGATCTAATGTGATCGTATATTGAGCTGATATTGTTGAACGTCAATCATCTCATTATTACTGCCACATATATGACGGTCTACATTACTTCGACTTCAAAATACATGGAAACCGAATTCGAGCTATTCGTAGAGCCAGCAAGACATTTTCCATGGCAAAACTGCCATATATCAACATTGCAAATAAATTGATTTAATACCGGAAGTTGTATTTCAAGCAAAAAGCTTTTAAGAGGAGAGTCTATGTGTAATGTTCAGCTATATGGATATGAAACATTTACCATAATTATTCGTCGAAGTTTTTTGTTCCTTTGAAGAAATTAACGTGGTCGCAGTTTGTCAGACTATACAGGGTGGCCCAGGAAGAATGCTACATCTGCGATCGTTTAATTTCTTTCATCATCATCCGCAAAATGTATTGGTATATATTTCCATGGTTTAGAGCATTCCTTTTCCAATAAAATGATACAATGATCATTGATTTTGAATTGAAGGTGTTTGGATCTAAGGGCCTATTTCTTGAGGCAAGGTAATTTCTTAAATTGCTATCTTTTTTCAACTCAAGCGATAACAGAACACCGAAATATCCTCGCCGTTTACGCGCGTGCCGTAGAATAGAGCTCCGCCGAGACAAAGCGTGGGAATGCCCTCGCTTTCATAAGGAAGACGATGTGAGCTTACATTCTCCCATTGTATTGTGGTCATGTCTGCATGGACGCCGTTAAACGTGAGAATATTTAGTATTCTCGAGGTTTGTTGGAGTTGAGAAAGCAACAAATTCGAAATGAATTGCCTCGGAAATATGGCCGCAAGAACCACCGAATTACCGTCAAAATTATGATCACAGGTATCAGTATTGTGGAAGATTGTTTTCTAACCACTGAACAAGAGAGCCAATGACATATTGCAGATGATGTTGAAGAAATTAGCGATCGCAGGTGTAGCATTCTCTGGGCCAACCCTGTATAACGTCGATGAGAAAAAATGTAGCACATATGCCAAGCAAATTTTAAAAAAAAAAGTTAAACATTCCTCATGGAAAAGACAAAGCTATTAAGACGCCGTGAAGTTGAAAAATAGAAGGGGAAAAAGGAACAGAACAACGACTGACACATCTTCTCATTGAATACTACCGTTTTCAATGGATAATGAGGTCGTAGACTTTAGCGGGTTTAAGGCCACGTGTGCCCACTTTGCATGCAGGCAAAAGCTACGTAGGACTGGAATACAAACGTTCGAATGACGTAATTTAACCGAGTCTTTGTCTACCCTACTTCAGGGCAACAATCAACGTATCGTTAAGGCTGCTTTGTAACGAGATGGCTTGTAGAGTAATATTTCTTCATCTTTTTTTATCATTTTGTGGCATAATTCATTGTTTGTGAGATTTACACGTAGACGATTTATAGATGGTATGTTTATAGACCCTCCCTCGCTCACAGAGTCAACATTTTGCTACTAAGCTTTCCATACTCCGTATCGGTTTAACAACTCATACAGACGTAAATACTCAAAAATTATTGTAAACGGAAACACGGTCCTAATATGTCAGTGGTAACTTTCTTTGGAAACCATTGTCCCTCCGCCCTTTACAATATGCCCTTTTAAAACCAGAGGAATCAAATAAACAAACACAGTAAATAAAAGAAAATTAAATTGGAAATGTAGTGGCAAAGGGAAAGGAAGAAAGAATCATTTTTATTAAGAGTTTGATAATGGTTTCACCACCTTAAATTCGAAAGATCTAGAGCCATCATTTGACCACTTGTCTGATAACTGATTTTGAAAATATACGGCAGGCCCAAAAACGACATTGAGAACTATTAAATTCATGATGAAACAGATGACAAGGTTAAGAGCTTAAGATGCAAAAGAATTACTCCAACATTTTTTTTAAGTCAAAGTGACATCGAATTTTGTAGATTCGTCTGTGAAGAAAATTATATATTGATTAAATATTATCACTTATTTATCAGTATTTTTCGCACAAACTTTAACCAGTTGTGTCATTTTTTGTGTGTGGTGTGTGTTGTTTGTGTGTGTGTGTGTGTTGTGTGGTATGTGTGTGAGTGTGATTGTGTGTGTGTGTGTGTGTGTGTGTGTGTTAGTTGTGTGTGTGTGTGTGTGTGTGTGTGGTGTTGTGCTTGTGTGTGTGTGAGGTGTGTGTGTGTGTTGTGTGCTTTTGTGTGTGGTGAATGTTGTTGTGTGTGTGTGGTGTGTGTGGTGTGTGTGTGTGTGTGTGTGTGTGATGTGTGTGTGTTGAGTGTGTGTGTTTGTGGAAGAATGGTGCGTGAGTGTCTGTGCGTACGCGTGCACTAATAGGTGTTCATGTGTAAAGTTTTGGATTGCGTACACACTGTTACCTCTAACAAGTAAGACAACGAATATAAAGCTATTGTTCTTAATAGTAAAAGTCGAACGCCCCCTGTGTTCACCGAACTCACACCTTAAACGGATAAGGTACACGACGGCAGCTACAATTAAAGCTATGGAACAAGCGCCTTCATATTCAGACACGATAGTGACTTTTCGGGATCAAAAGCAATGAATGCACTTATTTTACTTAAGAATGACTTGTCGACACATTTCTTTCTAAAGCACCCCAAGCGTTGGACTTAAAGCGTGGGTTTTCGGTTTCCTCGTTTAACTAAAGGCTAAATGCTACTTACCGTGTGGGGAGGTACATAAGTCAACGATTAGATTATCAGAAAGGGAACAACATTAAATACAACAAAGCAGAACGACTAAACGCTCACAATAAAATTACATTAATCAATAAAAATTGTATCGCACACAATTCGTCGCCGCTTCGGGAAAAATGCCTCATGAAAAGGTTGCAAGAATTGAGAAAGCAGTTTTTTTTACATTAATGCATTTCAGGTAATACTTTGAGTGAAAATCCGTCTGAAAATTAAAAAGTGTGGGAACATAAAGGTATTCGTTTAACCTATATACTGGAACATATGTTTGAATGGGGAAGCATTTTTTTATATGTGTTCCGAAAAATAGGACAAGGAATGAACAGTACTGGAATAAAACCACGTGCAAAAATACTCATGGTCATCAAACCTAATAAGCCACTAAGAGCGGTATAATTACAATAAACCCAAGTGCTTTTGTGTGGGTAGGGAACTTGTTATCGTTTGATTTAAAGTTTTTTTTAAGTTTTGCCACCTTGCTGAGTCATGTGCAGTTTTTTTAATGCTCAATTTGTTGTCACAACGCATTTTTAGTAGCCAAATTTGATAGCAAATATGTACATGCTATTGTGATGGTCTAGTGGTTTCGATCGGCGTATGCCTCACGTCCGGAAGGTCGCGGGTTCGAGCCCCGTCAAGGTCATACCAAAGACTTTTAAAAGTGGTACCTTCTGCTTTCTGTAGTTAGGCGTTCAGCGTTTAAAGAATTGAGTAGGGTAATAAGTAACATTTATGTTATGCAGGTCCTGCTCTGGTAGAGCAGTCTCTTGACTGCAGAGTGGCTAACACTGGTATCTAAGACGCTATTATTATTATTATTATTATTATTATTATTATTATTATTATATTATTATTATATTATTATTATTATTATTATTATTATTATTAATTATTTTTATCATCATCATCATCATCAACCTATCATGTTTCACTTTTTCAAACACACCAAAGAGGTCTTACCATTTACTGATTATATACCTTAATTACGTAAGCAAAGATTAATCCATCGTTCTACTAATGTGACCTAATAACGTAGTTCCGTGTAGATATTTTTGTAATTCAGACCCTACGCCTTTCTCCTTCTGTAGACATCGTGAGTTTAAGCAGTAAAAGCGAGATGATTTCAAGGGGGGGGGGTGAACGGAAACAACGAATGCGAAATGATTGTACCCTCGATGCGGTAAAAAAATCCGCGCTTGTCATAAGTTGTCATTGTTAAAAAAGGTGTAAGTGTAAATTGGAAATAATTTTGCGTTATACAAAACTTAAACATTCATTTTCAATCACATTTTACCTTTGAGCAGGTTTTTGAATACAAAATCTATCAATAATGCTATAATAATATATAAAAAGTATCAAAGCTATAAAAAATAGAGGGGATGGACCCCAAATAGACAGACAGAGGAAACGAAGAAATGTAGAAGGTTTTCAAGAAATCATTCAGCCTGGAAAGGCAAGAAAATGCAATCTAACTTAAAAGAATGCGCCGCTCGTAATCCTTACGTTCAGTACCATCTCACACTTGCCCCTATTGCAACGCCGTTGTGTAACAACAATCGTGGAGCTGCGAAACAGAATTGCCGTTGAGGGTCGGCCGTTGTCAGTTGGTTCAGTTTTGCTTCTTTTTTCAGGGTGAATGCTCGCCATGTCCGTTTTCCCGAAAAGTATCGGGCACTTTCCTGAATATCCCGAAAGCCGGGACGCGACCTCCAAAACATCACGATATGGGAATTTCGGTCCTTTAATACATTTACACTTGTGGTATACGGGTGAAAATTTAATTGTTCTCGAAGCTATTTTGACTTTTAATTAC
>JZLH01S0026674.1:0-11759 GCA_001188425.1 Eucidaris tribuloides | reverse complement strand
TGACATCACTTCACCTTGGACCTCCTCCTGCAAGGATGGAGATAATAACATGTCAATCAAAGTACTGTATCATCTTCACAGATAGGACAATCTACATATAATACATCAGCCTGACGACTGAATCAGTGAATTCACAAAGGGCCCAAATCCCCGTTTGTTTACATGTAAACTTGGGCTTGTGAAATTGAATTCACCGATTCAAATGCATGCTGTAAAATATGGAAAATTTTCAGGTTACTTTGAATGGGATGAAATTGGTGCAATATTAAATTAGCACAAAGCTTTTTATTTATTTCTACAGGCATCTGACCTTCACGATAGTGTTTGCATGGACAAATAAACACAGTAGAACACAAAACTTTAGACATGTTTGCTGTCACTAGCAACATACTGAATGTACAGTTAAATATCTGCACACACATTCATGTCTTTGGGACAACAATTCTATACAAGGCAAACGCCAAGCGTTGTCTCGCCTGCATATCGCAGTCATGAAGAGACTGCATGTCAAAACCATGCTATATGACTTCTGAGGCTGTCAGCAGTTTAGGGGGTGAATTGTGGTTCTGAAAGTTTACATACGCAATAATGGTATAGGCCTACTTTATCCCTAGGAAATCATATAACACTAAGAATGCTGTTAATACTATGAAGCTATTGTGTGTACAACATAGCACAGTGCCAGTCATGGAAAGTTCATTGACCTTTGACCTTATTCAAATTCGACTCATATTCGAACTTGACCTGTGCCTTCAAGAGATGGACCTGTGGTATGAATTTGGTGATCCCACCTCGAAGCTATAGAAAGTTATTGCGTGTACAACACAATTGTTGACGACGCCGTCGCCTACGCCGTCGCCTACGCCGGAAATAGTGATACCTATGTCTCGCTCCGCTACGCAGGCGAGACAAAAACAGCAGTCTATGGGAGAAAGCGGGAATGGTTGCTCACCGACTTTCACTTTCTCCATGATCACTTGAACTTAAATTTTGACTACAGTCAATTGCTTGAGAGCCAATTTCCCCAAACGAGTTAGCATATGTTTTTAATTAATTTAAAATCATTTACTTACTTATTTATTCTATTATCACCATCATCTTTATCCTCATTATCACCGTAATCATCATCATCATCATCATCATCATCATCATCATCATCATCATCATTTCCATCAACATCGTATTCATCATCATCATCCTCCTCCTCATCATCATCATTATCCTCACCATCATCAACCACATTACTTTGTTTATATGTTTTTTATATTCATTTTCCATTTATTTATTCGTTGATTTTCACCTGTGAATTTCACAAATGGCTGACCAGCTCACTAAACGATGTTTATAGTGTGTGGAAAAGTCCCTACCCCTCAATCTAAAGTAAAGCCCTATGTTTTACCTGATAAGTCAGGAAGCCTGTTTGGGTCTCTTGAACCACACATGCTGGTTGTGCAGCAAGACGACAGCACACGTTGCCAAACAGAGGAAGCTGATGATGTGGTCTATCATCTGAAAATGAAAAAGTATATTCATACATGTAGATTGACTTTGTGAGCCACAATCTGTGTCTAACATGGTGTTTATTATTGTTGGAGACTAAGAATGTGATATCTCAGGCTGGGGTCCTATGGAGAATGTGTGTTATATTGAAATCAAATCATCTCCAACAGGTTTAAGTAAAATCAGTTTATACTTAGTATTTCAAAATTCACAAAACTTACACTCTTATACTGAACAGTTATATTGAAATGAAATCATCTTCAAAAGGTTAAGTAAAACTTTGTTTAATGGTATACTTGATATTTCAAAACGTGTTAGGGCCAGTGACATAATAACGGGCAATGACGTGATCGGGAGAAGGCAAAAATGCCTCAAGAACCAAATGAGTTTAAACATATACCAATATATAGACTTAAGCTGGAAAGATTTGTCTTAAATTTATTTATTTGAGGAAAAACAAAATGCATTTGTGAGTATCAATTTAAAGTAAGACCCCGATAGAAATTCAACACAAAAAAGCTATACAGTGTGTATAAAAAAAAGTAGACACTTAGAAAAATATTTATTACACAAAAATTACATGATCGAGAGATTATTTTTTGATATGAATGTTTTACCTTGGATCTCAGCTATCTGATGACACTGTTGGTATTGAAAGTATTTCACGCATGAGTGAGCACAACCCGGTTTTGTGCAATCGGCCAAAAATGCATTTGCGCACAGAATTGTGTTCTGAAAGTCAATGTTTCAACTCATAGACCGGTGCTGCAGAAGCTCTCAACTGATGTGCACAAGTATTCAATCCTCAGCATGCTCAGACAAGAGGATATTATCAATTTTGTGGCAAAAAGACAAAAATGAAGCAATGATTCCGATATACCCCCGAAAGAAATAAGAAAATGTCATGTTTGCAAGATCTACTGTAAATTAAAAAAATGACATTTTCTTCTTTTTTAGGGGTGGGTGTGGGTTGTACCTGAATCATTGCTTCATTTCTAATCCTTAGCATGCTCAGAGAAGAGCTAATATCAATTCTGTGACAAGAAAGACATAATGAAGCAACAATTCAGATACAACCCACACCCTAAAACAGAAGAAAATGCAAGTTTTTTTTCAATACACAGTTTATCTTGTAAACATGATATTTTTCTTCTTTTTTTAGGGGAGCATATCTGTATCATTGCTTCATTTTTGTCCTTTTTTGTCACAAAATTGATATTAGCTCTTCTCTGAGCATGCTGAGGACTGAATACTTATGCACATCAGTTGAGAGCTTCTGCAGCACCCGTCTATGAGTCATTAAACATTGAGTATAAGAACGCAATTCTGTGCGCATATGCATTTTTGGCCGATTGCACAAAACCGGGTTGTGCTCACTCATGCGTGAAATACTTTCAATACCAACAGTGTCATCAGATAGCTTAGGTCCAAGGCAAAATATTCATATCAAAAAATAATCTCAAAATTTCGAAAAATATTTTTAATAATTTTTTTTCGAAGTGTCTACTTTTTTTTGATACACACTGTATAACAAATTTGACAGTCACAACAATTTCTGAAAGTAATCGTAGAAGGAAAGATTGACCATGAAATTTTCACAGCACTTGATTCTCATAACATTTTGTTCTGAAGTGAAGACTGTGTCAAATCCTGCCATTTCACTTTAAGTGTTAATTTAAATCTTACCTTTTTCTAAATTGAGGTCAAAGGTCTTGACATAGTCACTGACATCCTGTAACCTCAGTTTGGCCCTGGCAACCAGACTGTACTTGGGTCCCTCTGTTGGTTCTTCTTCCGATGACTGGATGAAAAAAAAATAGATGAGGAATGTAATTTCAGTTAAAAACTTTGATACTTGGGCTATATCACAGTACACAGCAAAGGTGCTGTGGCAAAACTGGTAAGGAGCATGCCTCATAATCTACAGGTCTTAAGTTTGAACCAAATGCCCGAGATTTATGTCCTTCAGTAAGACATATTTTATTTACTTTAGTTTGCTGCTCTCTCCACCAAGATGTATAAATGGGTACATGGTAGTAATAGAATGAGTATGCCTATCATGCACTTCAACATTTCAAAACAAACTGCATTAAATGAAATGACACAAAACTTGTGATCCTAAAAGGAAGATATTAATGCTTAAAGGTATTGGCTAACATTTACCACAGTTAAAGTGATAGGCTAACATTGTGGAGCTTCAATTTAAAAAATTGTCAAACTTTGATATCTGAACTACATAGTAGTGTTCAAATGGACAAATAAACACCCTAGAATACAAAAGTTTGGAAAGTTACACTGCCAATGGCAAGTTATAGCATGAATAAACAAAACTCGGGGCGAGTTTTATTAACCTAGGTGTACAACAGTAAGTCTATGGGAGGAAATGGGCAAGTCAATCTGGTCAACTTACGATTTTCACTTTTTTTAAAGCACTAAATAATCATTTTGAAATACAAGTTTTCAGGGCTTCATTTTTAGACCTCATCAAAGACTCTGGTAGCATGGGGAATCATGCGGCTCAGATTTTTTTTAACTGTGGTAAATGTTAGCCAATACCTTTTAAAAAATCTGAGCTACATGATTCCCCATGCTACCATTGTCTTTGATAAGGTCTAAAAATGACGCCCTGAAAAAATTGTATTTCAAAATGATTATTTGGTGCTTTAAAAAAGTGAAAATCCTAAGTTGATCGGATTCATCTGCCCATTTTCTCCCATAGACTTACTGTGTGTACACCTACGCTATCTAAACTCCGCCCCGAGTTTTAATTGTTTATTCATGCATAACTTGCCATTGGCAGTGTAACTTTCCAAACTTTTTTATTCTAGGTGTTTATTTGTCCATATGAACACTACTATGTAGTTCTGATATCAAAATTTAACAATTTTTTTAATTGAAGCTCCACAATGTTAGCCTATCACTTTAACCGTACTCTCGCATCCGACTTGAGTGTATGTAGCCCCTCTCAGCTACATCACTGGAGTTTGTAACCCCCCCCCCATATTGTTATGTAGTTATATACATATTGCATTTAGTGTCTTGATAAAGGCTAGCAACGCGCTTTTGCGTTGCTATGGTATTCGGCTGCGCTGCACGTGCAGTGCGCCGCTCTCGTTCTCTTTACGGCGGCGAGGTATACGAGCACCATGTGGATTAATTAAGCTCCTTTATTTTGCCCCTAATTTAGTTTTAATTCCCATTATGTGATTTAATGTAATCTAGTTCCCTTGTCCAATCAATATGTAATTGTTTAATAACGGTATCATTAAGTAGGTGTCCCGTTAATTGATATTTTGACGAATTTAATTGACAGAAGTTTGCCATGACGAGGCGGCCGATTTTGGTGGCTCTCGTCCGCGCGAGGTCCTGATCCTGTTCGCGTAATCTGTAATGAGAACCCGTTAGTAATGTAAAAATGTCTGACACATCGTAATTCATTGTGATTTATTGTGGCATTGGTAATGTGAAAGGAGAAAGACACTCCATTGTTTTAGTGATTCAATAAATATATTATTTTATCTTTTGTCATTTCAACTGAACCTTGTCATCGAGTTGTCTGTCTCATGTCTGGACTTTTCTGTGATTGTATGAATGACGAGTATGATTCATTGTGAATGTCCGTGGCGTTGGCGTTGCGAATGTGATGATCGATGTCGAGGTGATTCCCTGATTGTGTAACGTTGTGGATATTGAGCCATGACCATGTTGGTGATTGATTGATTGTTGGATCCGATGTAATGTGATTATTGATTGACAGTTAATTATTACCCTTGGGTTAATTGGCAATATTTTATATCCCTTTTATTTTACCCTGTAGACCTGACCATTGGGATTTGTAATTGCATATTTTCGTGGCAATGAGGGGGTTCCGATCTCATCCAAATTTCCGCTGCGCTTTATTTTCTCTGTGTCCCCCCTCCCCAGTGGGCTCGGGTGCTACATGTACATGTAACTTGACACTCCTGTGAACTAGCTTCCACAATTTATGATAACACTACCCGACTGTGGATAGACATTTTTTGATGTTACCATGGTAGGTCCATAATGCTACATAGAGCCTATCAATTATGACCAGTTTCAGTGCAAGACGAAGAATCGCAAGTATATTCCATAAGGATTAAAAAATAACATATATATAAAAATATCATAACAGGTGATTTTTACCCATCTTTATTCAAAAGAAGATTGATGAAAGCCTGTATGTCACACCCTTTTTTGCTGGAATAGTTGAGAAATACAATCTGTGATGTCTTTACGGCAGCATATGGTTTTAGTAAACCACAAAAAATGTTTTCCTATTGTAGATAAACCACCGCAACATCTTTATCACACATAGAAAATTCACTTCCTTTTCTCAGAAATTAATAATTTAAAAATGTTTGGGCTTCTCTACATTGTGCCATGGGTATCATACATAGTGATATCAACTCGTTGATCATTATAAAATTGCTATCATTCTAGACAATTTTTTGTTGTAATATTGTTTTCTAATGTTTACCATAATAACACCATACATTATGAAATATAAAGAAAATTTTGTTAAATTAACAAAACCTATAATCTGGCTTGAATACATACCACGCTAGCTGACGTTACTTGGGGTCTGTGACCGAAACTGCTCCGCCGCCCGACAGAGCTTGAGAGGGAATTGAGTTTGCGTCGGATTTTCTGTGGTGTGCTGGCTATTGTCATGTCGTTGTGTAGATTGTAGGAGTATACCTCCAGCACACAGGTGAAATCAGGCTTCACATTATCACTGAAAATAATAAAACAAAATTACAAATTACAAATAAATAAATAAAAACAAATATCATAAATTAATGTGCATGAATTGAATAATGAAATGAAACAATGAAATGAATAAATCAACAATAATAAATTCATGAATCAATAAATAAACAGAAAGTGCAAAATATCCTATTTTTGATTTAATTTTAGTTATTTCAATAATAACTTCAATAAAATCTGTAAGTGTTGATGGTGAAATCACAGAATGTATACCGGTACTAACAAATTGCATTTTTGAAAAAAATAAAAAAATAAAAATTGCCACGAAAAGATGTCTCATATAATTTTAACACTAACACCTATTAACTGTTGTGAACTTGACTTTAAAGACGCTATATAACACTGTGGAAGATCCATTTAAAAAATTGTCTAACTTTGCTATCTGACATATCTGACAGTGTTTGAATGGACAAATAAACACCCTACAACACAAAAGTTTGGACAGTTATGCTGTCACTAGTGCAACATGTGCAGATACAATTTGGCACATTAATTATTCTCAGCCAATAGGAAATTCTTCAACACAGCAGTCTATGGGGGAAACCTGGAATGGTCTCTCAATGATTTTCACTTTTTTAAAGCACTTAATGATCGTTTCAAACTGCCTTTTTTTCAGGGCTTCATTTCTAGACCGTATCAGAGACACTGGTAGCATGGGGAATCATGTAGCTCAGATTTTTTAAACTGGAAACATTGCTATACAATGCCTTTAAATCGTGAACTAAACAAAGCAATGGCTACAATTCATTCTTGCATGTAGGCTTATAAAGTGCAGTGAAGTTAAAAAAAAATTAAAATGTGAAAAATTGATAGGAGACACTCAGCAATAGTGAATCTTTTGGTTTTACCCTATAGGAGACGATTTGATTTCAATATAACATGCATTCTTCACAGACCCCAGCCTAAGATATCTTATTCTTAGTCTTTAACAGGTAGGTTCGGGTCAATTTTGAGGGTTTTTTTTTTCACATCTCTACAGACGGGAAGGAACACTGGAGAGTTTTTCCCCATGGGAACTACAATTGATGGCACATTACATCCATGACATGCATAACATTGTTTTTTTTAGAACATGACAAGGACAGTAAATGTAAAACTTGCTGACAATATCTGGATGCTATCATCTGGGTTTCTTTGATTTCCTTCCTAGTTTTCCTTTTCAAAACACTGAGAGACACTCTGAGCACAGCATGTGACTATCAGTCATTTTTAATACAAGAATAAAAGCAAACTTCCCCCTTGTTATCATTCAAGTGGAAGCCAAAAAGATTACTATCAAGTTGTATCAACACCAGAAAAGAAGGCCTGTTCCTCTTTTAGATAACATCACAAATTTATGTATGCTTTTAGTCATATTACAGTGATCTCAACATGATGTGGTAGGTATTTGCAAGACTTTGTACTTACCCATTTAACAGTGGTAACCCATGAGTGGAGTAAATTTCAATAGTACTGAGAAATCAAGTTGCTTTTATGATATTACTTATGTTAACAGGAGAACTCCATTACATGATACCCCACGATGCAGATGGACCACTGCATTTTCTTAAATCATAGGGTCCACTTTTAAGTGACTTTTCCTTTGATTGGATTGAAATCAACTGCATCTATTTTTCAATTTTCTTTAAAATTACACCAGTAATTTGTCACATTTTTACAGATGGTAAACTACACACCAAACCATTGCAACTCTTGCAATAACATCCTTCAAATGCATGACATATGCTCCAGCACCAAATGCTAACGTTGAAGTTTGAACCCAACATCAACTCTGACCCTAACTCTAATAAACAGAATACTCTTCTTAATCTGAATAAAAAACACAATGATGATACTAACTCTCTGGAAAGAGCATAATTAAATCATCTTTGATGACTTAACCCCATCTAGTACTAACCCTTGAAGGAGCCCTCTTAACTCATTGCCTCCGAGATTCTGAAAATCCCACAGAGTTAATACAGGGCATATCCAGTTTCCGTAGCCAATGGATTAACAACAATTTTTCCACAATTTACTGTCTACGGGACTGAGAACGTTAGAGGTACTCACAAAACAATGACATCATTGAATGTGACATCAGTAGCAGTCCTGTCAACATTTGAGATGAGCTGCGTATCGTAGATCTGGGTGTCGATCTTGAGTAGACAGAATACTGCATATCGATGATGATCTGAGGGGAGATGGAGGGGGTGGGGTGGGGGAGAGAAGGGTACAAAAGAGATAAGATAAACACAGTTATCATGTGCCTTGAGAAGAAGGATCCTTAAGGTTCTTTGTACTTCATTACAGTCTTTTCTGACACCCATGTTGAATGATGTTTCAAAAATAACTCAATTTATTACGACATAAAATATTCATGGAGCAATTCCCAACGAAATCACACAGCATCACCACTCAAGGATGCAGTCACTGATTATTTAGATTTCATGCACATTTATAGTGATAATCCCCCCCCCCCCCTAAAAAAAAAGGAAATGTGTCATGTTTCTCAAGACAGTTATCAAACTCTTAAACCCAATGTTTATTTTTGGGTGAATTGACAAATTTTGCACTTTCAAAAAGTATGGTACTGTCCAGTCATATATCCCCCCCCAAAAAAAAACACAAAACTTACTGACATCTTTATTATGAATGATATATATATTTCTACATGATCAGTGAATGTACTATCACTATGTCAATACAGAGCAAAATGCAGGGGTTGTGGGAAAGGGAGGGTCGCTTGATATTTTGATTTGTAAAAATTAATTTCTACAAAAAAATGGAAGCAATACAAAACATGTGATTTTCAGATGATACAGGTGTATCTAACATACAAAACACAACAGAGAAAAATTCATTTTTTCACCATATACCAAAACTATACATTGCCTTTAAACCCATCATATACTAGATTTTTTAATTCCCACTTGTTTAAAGCAGTCATCTAAAGTCTCAATAATCAATGGGTTAATTCCGGTGTAAACGAGATGGCGTTTGGGGAATTTGTATGTGTTGAGTAACTCGAGTATGGCTTCAATCTTGCAAGCGCAGATTGAAAGGACTGTACTGTTTAGACTTACAGACAGTATTTGTACTTGGAACGAGGGACATCTGTAATTTCTGTCCCGGGCTTTAGGTGATTTATGGAGCACTCAGGGAGCAGCTAGCTGCTAGTTACAACATCATGCAATAGATTCTATACTACAGCTTTCCAATAAAGCAACAGCCATAAGACTCTACAGCTGCAGAACTGTGGTTCACACTCTACGATCATGGACCGAGTAGGTCCATGCTACGATGTAGAAACTCCCAGTTACAGGAGGTACAGTAAAATGTAAATTAGCTCCACATCAGTTCCCCTACACCTTGATTACTTGATATCTTGTCTTCTTTAAAGCCTGATACAATTTTATGGTTTGATTTATGACTTGTTTAGAAACGGCTGGTGAGAATGGATGACTAACGAGAGTAACAAATCACATGATTGGTTTTAGAAGAGGACACAGATAAAAAAACAGGCAGTAGAACAAGGATTTTAATGTTGTAATGTGACATAAACATCTACATGTACAGCCAGGGATTTCAACCTCTGTAAATTAAACGTTCATAAATTATTGATCTGCTGTTTAGTATGTATCGAGATACGAATATTAATTTCATAACCTTTACTATTGGATAAAAAATAATACATTTTACGATACATTCTTTCAATATTTGAAACAAGAATGAATACATTATGTCATTAAAAATGCCAGGGTTTTTTTATAGCATGGTATCTAGGGCACGCAGATTAATTTATTTATCTGCATGAGGGCATATCAATCACAATAGGATTTAAATCTTGCATCAGCGGACTTATGACCTAGGTTCCGGGGGGGGGGGGGGGGGGGGTGGGGGGGAAACCATACACAAATTCTCTGGAAAAAAAATATGTTGTTAAAAGTTGGTGGAGTGGGCACCCGACTTCATAATTACTATATGGGCAATTCCGTGAATTACTGGACAAATCACAAATTATATAAATTGCTCAATCTCGAATCGTATTACATTTTAATGGTTTGAATGGGTATGAATCATGAAGAAACAATGGGGGACATCATTTCTGCTCTAAATTTTACGTCTTCAACAGCACCATCTAGGAGAATCAGAACCATACATGAAATACCACATGTGGGACTAGTGTGACTAAATCTCAGTTTTATGAAAAACTATCATTTATTCTGCAGTTTTTTCCATGCCAAAAGCCTCTTCTCATTGTTTTGAAAGTAATAAAGCCCCACATATGCATACTAAATCTGAAAAAGACATGAATAAATGCAAATTTGTGTGGATGGACAAAATGTAACGTAACTAACCGTAATGTAACTAACCATGTTTTTGATGTTGTAGTTAAAAATGAACTGATTTTTATCAATAAGTTGTATATCAAATGACTTATCAAGATGTTAGAAATAGCATGAATACCACAGTTTGTTTCAGTTGAAAACAGGTTGAGGAAACTTTGAGGACAAAGACTTGTCATTTTTTTCCATGTCCTCTTTTCGTAACGTAACTAACCATAATTAAAGTTCTTGTTACTACCCACTGAAACATGTCTCATGATTTTGCTTGATGTTGTGAAGTAGGTGCCAGTCTAGAGAATCTACAGTACCAAAACAGAACTAGAGCAATTCGGCTGCGCGCAGCCGTTGGGGTATGCCTCCGCTCCCCCGTCCAATTCCAAACTATGAATGTACGGGGCATCGTAAACTTTGACCGTTCAACTCTGAAATCTCATCTATGCCCCATAATACATACTTCACCCAAATTACATCAATATCCGATAAGCCATTCTCAACTTATCGTGGTAAAGATATTAAGTATGGGTCCTCGTGACCTTTGACCTTTGACCCTTAAACCCCAAAATATGATCAGTTCATTGGTACCTTATAACACTTACTTCACCCAAGTTAAGCCGTTCTCATGTTATCGTGGTAAAGACACTAAGTATAGAGCCTTGTCCGTGTGACCTTCAACCTTTGACCATTTAACCCTGAAATCTGATTGTTTCATTGGTACCTTATAATACATTCTTCACCCACGTAACACCAAAATCGGACCAGCCATTCTTAAGTTAACATGGTAATGGGCCCAAATCAGACATCTATCAGGCCTCGTGACCTTTGACCCTTGACCTTTCAACTTCAAAATCTATTCAGTTCATTGGTGCCGTATAATACATACTTCAGCCAAGTTACAATCAAATCCAACATGCCTTTCTGAAGTTATCGTGGTAACGAGCCAAAATCAGACATGTTTTAGGCCCTGTGACCTTTGACCTCTGACCTTTCAACCCCAAAATCTAATCAGTTCATTGTTGCATCATAATACATACTTCACCCAAGTTACATCAAAATCCGACTGGCCGTTCACAAGTTATCACGGTAACGAGCCCAAATTAGACATACATGTATTTTAGGCCCTGTGACCTTTGACCTTTGACCTTTGAC